>QRDG01001480.1:0-93933 GCA_012064385.1 Puccinellia tenuiflora | reverse complement strand
GGATAAAATAATTTGATAAAATCATAGGATGCTAGATGCCAAGAAGGTTAGGTTATCTCTTGCCTTGCTGCCCGGGCGTGAAGTATTGATCGTCGGGGTAGGTAGAGAGACCCTCGACTCCGGAATCTATCGATACCCAAAAGAGAATACAAAGAACACATAAATCACACGAACTCAAGATGCAATGCTCAAGCACATGATGATATGTTAAATTGATGCATTGATATTACCATTTAATTTAGTTAACAAATTAAATGGAGTTCCAAATAATAGTGCAATTATTTGGACACGACTCCATATTTATCTTAATGTCCACAATTGCATAAATTATTAAATTATTAGAGAAGTGGCTCATATGCATGAACATGACATGAAACGGATAGGGTTAGTCATTCCGATCATTTTGGTACTTTATTTGAAATTTTCGGAGCACCGATGAATAAATAGCAAATTAATTAATTAATTGAATTTAATTCCTTTAATCAAATTATGAGTAACATCAAATAAAAGTTTGTGATCATGATGTGATGAGTGCATGGTTTGATAGCATTTGACATGTGGATCACTTTGATATTTAATTCATAAATTTTGGACAATTATTTAATAAGTTGTGAATTTTCCTAATTTGGTAATATTTAACCCATTTTAGGAATTCTTAAATAGCCAAAAGAAATAAAATCCAAAAGAAGGTTACAATGATTCCAATTGGTGGAGTTTGTTTTACTGAACATTTTGAAATTTGGTTCGTCGAATTTGATGCATTTTTCAAATAGTTATCGAATATATAAACTTGTTTTCACAATAAAAAGGAAACCAAAAAAAAATGCCCAGACGGGCCGGCCTCAAGCCGGCCAGGCCGGGAAAAAGGCCGGGTGAGTGGCCGAGTGAACCGGCCTTTGGCCGGCCCAAATCGAGCCCAGGCCGGGTACCCAGGCCGGGCAACAGCCCGAGCCATCCGGCCTCAAATCGGTCTGGCCGGGTCCTAGCCGGGCGCACGGGCAACGGAGGGGCGGCGACGCCGGTGGGTCAACGGCGGCGAGGAGGGGATGCAGGGGTGCGGGAGGAGGGCTAAAAGAAGAGGGCCTCACCAGGAACTGGTGACGAGGTTGGTTTCGGCGGGGAGAGGCCGGAGACGCCGGAACCGTGGCCGGCGGCGACGGCCGAGGTAGTTGATGCCGGGGACGAATTCGTCGGGGACGAGGCGACTCGGCTCGATTCCTTGCTCCAGAAGGGGGAAGAGGGTGCGGCGGAGCCACCGGCGGCGTCGGCTTGTCCCGGGGACCTCCAGAGCACGGCGAATCGATGGCGACGGCGTCGGCACCGCGGAGGGCAGCGCGGGGAAAGCAGAGGTGGCGTCGATCCGGAATTTCAGGGAGAAACGAGGAGAGAGGAATGAGGGGAGCAGGTGAGCGACGACTCGGGCTCCGTAGTCGTCCAGGGGCCACGCATCGGTGCGGCCATGGCCGGCAGGACGGCATGGGCGACGGCCACTGTGGCCACAGTGTGGAGAAGAAAGTGTTCTTCACGAAAACCCCCCCGGCACAAAAATTTTAATTGCAAAGAGGTCCCTCCAGCGACTTTATCGATTTAAAAGAGGTGCTTCAGCATTTTGTAAAAATCCACAAAATTTCATGTGGCCTTCCCTTGTCCTTTAGGTGCTCCACAAAAAGTTTGGTGCCAAAATAAAAAGTTTGAACCACCTTTGTTCACAGGTTTTCAATATAGTTACTTTTGATAAATACAAAAAGGTATTTATTTGGAGCAATTATATATTTCCAAAAATAATAGAAATACTTATGGATGCTCATTCAGTAATATTGAAGCACCCCATATTCTTACGTTGTATTTTTGGAAAAACTTAACTTGGTTCCAACAACGGAAATTGAAAGAACCAAATTGACTTCTCAATTGACAAAGTTGGAAAAAGAGAATTGGGGATAAGAAGTAAATTTGGAATTTCCGAAACAATTTGGAAGTTCAAGAATTAAAGTATTTTGCCAGCTGGGGCTTTGCATTTGGTTTGGCCATTTTGGCAATGCATTTAGTTTGGAAAGAAAGTGAGGAAGGGTTTTGCTTCCCTAGCCTTTAATTTGCAAGTGTTGCTTTATTTTAGTTTAGCAAAACTTAGATGGATGCCATGATGCAATGCAACACAAAAAGTGAAATTTGGCCCATATTTTAGAGTACCAAATCCGGGCTGTTACAGTGCGCTCTGCCACGGAGGTAGGGATGGCTTCGTGAGGAAGGAGCCTCGGCGAGGTAAAAAGCCTCGTCGAGCCCTTCGGCTTGGTCCTTAGCAGAATTGCAGGTGGCGTTAGAGACACCTTGTCGAGTTGCGATCCCTCGCCAAGAGAGAGAATCCTCGGCGAGGAGAAAAGACCCTTCGCGAGGGGAATACCCTCGCGAGGCTCGCCAGGCTTGGAGAGCCTGGTCCTTAGCGAAAATCATCCAAAGAAACTTGTGGGTCCTGGCAGGCCGGCCCGTGGTACCCTGGTTTCCACTGTGCCGACACCTACATGGTGGCCTACCTTGAAGAGGTACACAAACTCGAGAAGCACTTCAGGGGCATGGAGCTCAAGCACATCCCGCGAGCAGAAAACCAATAAGCAGATGAAATCGCCAGGCGAGCAGCAAGAAGGGAAGCCCAGAAGCCTGGAGTGTTCGAGGAGAGACTCACCAGGGCCTCGGTCAAGCAACCAGTGGTCAACATGAGCATCAATGAGGAGCTCCCACCAGCCCCATCAAGTGGAGCACCAAACTGCGGGCTGCCCTCAGGCGATCGCTTGCTGATGACCCTGGTACGCCAAGACACTGGTTGGATCGACGAGATCAAGAGCTACTTGCAAGACCGAGTCCTCCCCGAAGACGATGCAGAAGCCGAGAGGATTGCTCGCCAGGCCATGTCATACTACCTCCACGACGGAGACCTGTACCGTAAGCGCCCTAATGGGGTTGCGTTGCGGTGTGTTCCTGTCGAGGAGGGCCGCCAGCTCATCAACGACATCCACAGCGGAGAGTGCGGCCACCATTCATCCTCACGCACCCTCGCAGGCAAGGTCTTCTGGAGTGGCTTCTACTGTCCTTCAGTGCTTCAAGATGCAGCCGAAATCGTCCAATCCTGCGACGCCTGCCAATTCCACGCCAAGCAAATTCATCAGCCCGCGCAAGGAATCCAGACTATCCCGCTCTCCTGGCCGTTCGCGGTCTGGGGGCTGGACTTGCTGGGACCCTTCCCGCGAGCGCTCGGGGGCTACCGCTACCTCTACGTCGCCATCAACAAATTCACCAAGTGGCTTGAGGTGGAACCCGTGCGCACCATTCCGGCGAAGTCAACAGTGAAATTCATAAGGAGCCCTGCATCATCACCGACAACGGCTCACAGTTTATCAGCGGCGACTTCAAGTCCTACTGCGGCAGCCTCGGCGCCCAAATCTGCTACGCCTCGGTGGCTCACCCACGAAGCAATGGGCAGGCTGAGCGAGCCAACACCGAGGTGCTTAAGGGCCTCAAGATGAGAAGCTTTAACCGCCTCAAGGCCAGCGGCAAGCACTGGATCGATGAGCTCCCCTCGGTGCTCTGGTCCATCCGCACCACGCCAACAAAGCCAACTGGTGAGACGCCGTTCTCTCTTGTCTATGGTGTTGAAGCCATCCTCCCCAGCGAGATCACTCATGGCTCTCCACGAGTCTTGGTCTTCAAGGAGGCTGAGCTGGACGAACTCCGGAACAACGACCTACTGCTGCTTGAAGGGCTCCGCCGCAATGCGGCCCTAAGAGCGGCAAGGTACCAGCAAGACCTCCGTCGCTACCACAGCCGCCACATCCGCCCGCGCACTCTCGAAGCAGGAGACCTTGTCCTGAGGAGAATCCTCTCCAGGGCAGGCCTCCACAAGCTCTCGCCAATGTGGGAAGGGCCCTACAGGGTCGTGCACATCGCCAGGCCTGGCTCCGCGCGGCTCGAGACGGAGGACGGCATCCCTGTCGCCAACCCCTGGAACATCCAGCACCTGCGCAAGTTCTACCCCTGATCGTCCTCGACGAGCAATTTTTTGCCTCAAGGGAGAGCTACGCGCCATCATCCTCCACGAGGAAAAACTTCGGGCGCCCCTCTCTACTATACATTGCCACGGGCCGTTCGAGAAGGCTCCCAAGCCACCGCGCCTCGGCAAGGTGACTTCTTCAAGCACCATGCCTTGGCGAGGTGGATCCCCATGCCCAGTCATGGCGGACCGCAGGCTCATGAAGCCACCCCCGCATAGGGGTCCCCTCTGAGCTCTCTCTACATGCGTCGCCTCGGGCCGCGAGAGTCTCAGCCACTGAATGTGGAACCCCATGCCTAACATGGCGGATTTTGTACTTCTGGCCACGCCAGTGTAATGAACTTATGTTTCAGGTCAACTTGAACCTTTGCGCATCGCGCCAGCATATGTTGTTGCTTCGGTAAGCTGTTATATTGTCGCTTTTCATTATCGCTCGTATGATCCCTCCTGTGTATCTCCCGAGCGGGGCCTAGCATGGTGCCTTGCCACGGGAGCATCCCGGCAGCGCCTAAAACCCAAGGAATCCGAGCTCTGAACTCACGGGTCAGCTCTCATGCATGTCAACTCCCAAGGAGCTCTGAACTCATGGGTCAGCTCCCGTGCACGTCAACTCACCAAGGACCTTGGTGCCTGTTCTCCTCGCAAGACACACATGAAGGAACCTACGAGCACGCATGAGTTATCTAGCTATGTATTGCTTGTGGGTATGCCTATCTGTCCAAGCACAGGAAACAAGCCTCAGGCAACCTTGAGAGGAAAAACGCCTCGCCAGGGAACCAACACCCTCTCCAAGGCAAAAGCGCCTCGCCAAGCTAAGTCCAAACACTTGGTTGAATTTCCTTCCGCTGGTTTTTGCCCCTCGAGCCTCTTTTCTCTCTCCTACGCCTCATGGGCTGCTTGCGCGTCAAAGGGGGGCCCCAAGCATCGCGCTTCGAGGAGCTCTTACTTCTTGAGGCCTCACGCACCCCCCGGCCTTGTGGAGCCCTGACTCTCACATACCGAAGCGGCGGTGGTGTAGCGCTAAGAGAGGGTCCTAAGACGTAGAGCGAAAAAGACATGAAGGGGAAAGACAAAAGCCTCCCGAGGGACATCCACAAACACATTCCAATGAAATTTAACAAGTCTTTACAAAAGTTTTTACAAGCAAATGCTAAGATAAAACGTGCCCCAAGCACATCCAACTGCAGGAAGAAGCTCATGCTTGCGGGCCTCCCGAGATGCCCTCGTCGCCCGCTGCGGCGCGTTCCTCCTCCACAGCGTCCTCCTCACCGTCGGCCTCGTCTTCCTCAACCTCGACCTGGTCGAAGAGCTTGGCGTACACCTCGGCGGCCTTCCGCATCCTGTCGATCACCGCCACGCTGCAGATGTTGACGGGCGCCATCACAACCTCGAAGTCGAGGGAAGGCTGAAGCCTCGAGAGGTTGGCAAAGATGCGGCAGGTGGCGAGGACGAGGAGATCGCGGCTATCCTCCACGACGCGCTCGTTGAAGTCCTTCGCGGTCTCTTCAAGCTTTGCGAGGAACTGCTCGAAGAAGAACGTGTACGCGGCCTCGTCGTCGCTCCCCCCTGTGGCAAGGGAGGGGACCTCGATCCCCAGACGGTCCCCAACGGCGCGCGCGCGGAGCACCAGGCCTTGGAGCATGTGCTGGCGCTGGCGCGACATGGTCCAGCCAATCTGCGCGTTGTCCCGTGCCTGCTCCACGAGGCTCACGACCGGCCCCACCTGTTGCTGGAGCTCGCTCAGGTCCTCCTTCAGGGCGGCAACCTCCTTTTCCGCACGAGCTTGAGCCTCCTTGGCGCGCTTGAGGCGGGAGGCCGCCTCTTTCTCCTCCTTCTCGAGCCCCTCGATGCGGTGCTGGAGCTCATTGCGCTTCTTCGTGAAGCGCTCCTCCTGCTTCGTGGCCTTCGCTTCATAATCCTTGGCAAGATCCTGGCGGATGAGGTTGACCCTGGCGTCGGCCTCCTCCTGGATCCTTTTTTGCTTCGCCGCGAAGTCGGCGTTGGCGTGCTTCATGCGCTCCGCGTAGGTACCCTCGTCCTGGGCCACCGCGAGCCTGCAGCTGCCCCTCGCGGGTGGCCTGGTCCTTCTCGATCTGCTGGACCTGCTCTTCGCGCCGGCGCAGCTCCACCTCGCGAGGGGAGAGCTCCCCCTCGCTCTGCGTCAGCTCTGCTTCGCGCTGCGCCAGCTGCTTCTCGCGGGAATCCAGCAGCTCGCGGAGCTCCTTCAGGCTGGCCTCTACAACCTTGGAGTCAGCGATGAATTTCTGCTCTGCGGCCGCTATCTCCTGCTGTTTGGAGGCGGTCTCCGCCTTGAGCGCCTCCCGCGCGGCGTCCAGCTGGTCCATGGTCTCCGCCGCCTCCCGCTGCACGCTGTCGCGGGTCTCCTTGGCGAAGCGCACTGCCTCCTCGCGCGCCGCCTGGGCCACCGCATCTTGCTGGCGGCACCTCTCCACCCTCTAGAAGAGGAGGGCCCAGGCTTCGCCAAGTCTCGCCCGCTCCTCCGCCCTGGCGAGCTCTTCCTCGGCGTGCTGCGCCTCCAGCTCGTCGAGCGCTTGCCGCGCTTGACCGAAGACGGCGCTGCGGCGAGCTGCGCGTCGGCGTGGCCCCCCAGCGCCAAGGTCCCCGCATCGCCGCGGGGTGCAGATTCCTCGACGATTGGCGAGGTACCCGAGACACCTTGTCTCGGGCTCACAGCCGCTTCTGATGCGGCCTGGGGGCTCGTGTGGGCGCCTCCTTCGCCGCCCGCGTCAGGAGTCCTCTGGGGGCTGGGCGTCCTCTCGCCCCCGGCTCCGGCGTCCATGGGCTCCGGAGGCGCCCCCACCTCCTGCTCCTCAGGGGCGCTTCCCGCCCCCTCCGTGGTGACCGCGCCCGCCACGGCCTCGGGCGCGCCAGCCCCTCTTGTGGGAGCCTCCTCCACCTCTGGAGGCGGCTCCATGATGATCTCTTCATCCACCCTCTCCTCCTCCGTCGCCTCCTGCTGTACGGGAGGAGTGGCGGCCCGAGCTGGCGACGCCGCCACCTCTTCGATCACCTCCTCTGCGCGGTGCTCACCCGCGGGAGGAGTAGCGGCCCGAGCTGGCGACGGCGCCACCCCTTCAACCACCTCCTCCACGCGGTGCTCACCCGCGGGAGGAATAGCCACCTGCTGCAGCTCGTCAGCCACAGGCGTCTCCACGGCGACGCTGGCGGTCTCTCCAAGCTTGCGGACCCGTCGCTTCTTCGACGCCGTAGGGTTGCTAAAAACACAAACAGAAAATCCTTCAGGAGGGTAATCGAAAGCAAAATACCAAAGAAGAAGAGGGATCAGGACTTACTCGTCGGCCATCCTCCACACCCTTCTCTTCGCCTTGGGCGGCTGGGGGCTGCTCGCTCTGGCCTCCTCTTGAGGCGCTCTTGCCTCCTCGCGAGGAGCGCTCCTCGCGGCCCCGGCGTCCTTGTCGTGGAGGAGCTTGGAGCGGGGCTCGCAGCGCCCTCCCGTGCCGCTGTCTCTCACCTCCTCCGTGGTGCGTTGGGAGGGAGCCACGCGGAAGGCATCCTCGTCGTCGCTGGAGGAGATCACCTGGAGGTCCTCTTCAGGCGGTGCGCTCCTCGAGGAGCCCGCGTAGTCTCCCGAGGGGTCTGCTTCTCTTGAGGCCTCGCCCTCGCCAGAGTCCTCTCCTTCGTCCGGCCCCGGCGACTCGTCCATATGCTCCGGCTCCGCCGCCCATGGGTTGGTGCGGGGCCCGCGGTGCCCTGCGGGCACGATGCCCCATTCGTCGAAAACAGGCATGCGCCTGCGGTGCTCCTGCACGCTCTCCTCAACAAAGCTGAAGAGCGTCTTGGCCTCGTCCCTAGTGGGGGATGGGATGTCCGTCGTGGCGAAGAGGACCCCCATGATCGGGTACAGCACCTCCGGCTTGAAGTTGTCCTGGCACAAGCGCATCCTGTCCTCCCTGCCAGTGTACTGCCACACCGGCTCCGAATGCCACTGGAGGGGGCGATGCGGCGCCTTGTGAAGTCCTTCGCCACCATCTGGCCGGTGAGTCCGGCGTCGCGGAGGATCCGTATGCACTCGTACACCTTGTCAAGCTTTGGGCCCTCGAAGCCTGCGCTCGCCCAGCGCGCCCACTTCCTCGGGGGCGCCACGGGCACCTCCAGGAGAGGGTGGCTCCCCTTGGTGTCGACGTAGATCCACCGCTTGCGGAAGTCCTCCACCTTCTTCGTCACCTTGGTGATGGCGTTCTCACCGCACCATGCGATGGGGATGTAGTTCCTGCTCCGGGCGTCGGCGATGCGGAAGGAGACGCATCCGAGCCGCTCGTTCTGCGCGGTGGACCGGAGGGAGTAGAAGCTGCGGAAGAGCGCCACCGAGGGACGGATGCCAATGTAGGCCTCGCAGAGGTAGGCGAAGATGGCGAGGATGAGGATGGAGTTGGGATGAAGATGGAGAAGGTGGATCTGGTACACCTCCAAAATCCCCAGGAGGAAGTCGGAGAAAGGAGGAACAAGACCGGCGTAGAGTGTGTGAAGAAAGATGGGGTAATACCCCTCGGGAAGCCTGCTGCCGGCCGGTCTCATTTCGGTGGCGCTGTGCTCATTGGTGCTCGAGGCCGCCAGGTAGCGCACCTTTGCAATCGCCGCCGAGTGGATGCGGGACTGCGGCAGCGCCTCCTCGAGTGCAGCACCCCGCGCCGCCGCTGCAGACGTGCCGGCCTGCGTCGTGGCCTTGCCCTTCTGGTCGGCGGTCGCTTTCTTGGGCGCCATGGATGCGGTGGAGAAGAAGACCTCGGAGGCGGAGCGCTCTGGGAAGAAGGAGGCGTTTTGGGGGGAAGAGTGCGGAGGATTAATGGGAGAAGTGATGGGCGTCGTCTGCGCGCCCAAGCTTTATTGACCGGTTGCCCGGGACGTGGCGGGTCCCACTGGGTCGCCCGTTGAAGCCGAGGAGATCGTGGCCTCGGGCGTAACCGCAGCGCCCCACGTGTCACGGCCCAGGCAGGCGTCTTTGGGCCCTCAACGCTTCGCCTCCACCCGCGGGTTTCGGCGTGCCCATCGCGGGCCCGGGGGCTACTGTCGGCACAGTGGAAACCAGGGTACCACGGGCCGGCCTGCCAGGGCCCACAACATTTCTTTAGAAGATTTCGCTAAGGACCAGGCTCTCCAAGCCTGGCGAGCCTTGCGAGGGTTTTTCCCTCGCGAGGGACCTACTCTCCTCGCCGAGGGTTTTCTCCCTTGGCGAGGGACCTCTCCTCGAGAGGGCATCGCGGATGCTACCTAAAATTCTGCTAAGGACCAAGCCAAAGGCTCGGCGAGGACTTTTGCCTCGCGGGGTTCCTTCCTCATGAAGCCAGCTCTGCCTCCGCGGCAGAGTGCACATGGGCTCTGCGCCCGCTGCAGAGTGACGCGCGCGTCTGCGCGCGGTGACGGCAATGCCGCAGTTGCCGTTCCTATGTATAAAGCAGTCAACAAAGCAACACCAAGCAAAGCGGACAACGAGACTTGCCACTTTGGTGACAAGGGAACCGTCTGCAGCTACGCTCCAAGGGCGACGTCACCGTGGGTCCCCTCCCACCTCAGCAGCGCCAGCCCACCGTCCGGCTGGACAGTGGCTTTTCCAGCTTTGGTGACGCTGCTCGCCTGCCATGGACCGCGTCCATGGCCTCCACCTTTATCGTGCACCCTGCCTCCTCCTTCGTCGCCATGTGGTAACCCTTTCCGCCAAAATGTTTGGGGGAAGAGGTCCGAGACACCTATAAAAGGAGGGGGAGCACGTTCGGGCAAAGGGTTCTGCTCCGGTTCAATCTTTGGTTCCTAGTTCCCAAGCTTTCAGATCTAGGGTTAGCCATTGTAGCCACTTCGAGCTCGCCAAGCTCCCTTTGTACTGTAACCTCTCCAAACAGTGCAATACAACCAAGGCATGACGTAGGGGTTTTACCTCCCAAAGAGGGCCCTGAACCTGGGTAAACTCTGTGTGTTCACCTCTGCAGTGCCGTCCCGCAGCGATCTCAGCGAGCACCGTCGCCGCGACACCTTGAGAGACACACCCAGTTCCTAGGACAGTTCTCCGACAGCAGCTCTCTGGGCGAATAGCTGCACTCAGTAGATTCATCAGCAAGTTAGGCGAAAAAGCGCTCCCGTTTTATCAGTTAATGAAAAAGACAGATCGGTTCGAGTGGACGCCAGAAGCTCAAGAAGCATTCATCAGCCTCAAGCGCATGCTGTCGACTCCACCGATCCTGGTAGCTCCTTAGGAGAAGGAGCCATCGTACCTTTATATAGCTGCCACGAACCGAGTGGTCAGTACAGTGCTGGTTGTCGAACGTGCAGAAGAAGGAAGAGTCCATGGAGTGCAGAGGCCCATATATTACCTTAGTGAGGTCTTGTCTCTCTCCAAGCAAAGATACCCCCATTACCAGAAGCTGGCCTATGGTGTATTCATGACTTCGTGCAAGGTGGCACATTATTTCCAAGAGCACCCGATCACGGTAGTGAGCACGGCACCACTTGCCGACATCCTGAAGAACTCGAAGGCAACCGGCAGGGTAGCCAAATGGAGCATCGAATTAGGTCCTCTGGACCTAACATACAAACACCCAACATCAATCAAGGCACAAGTCTTACCCGACTTCACAACCGAGTGGATGGAGATGCTGAAGGGGTCGCAGCATAGAAAACAAAAAAATTTCCTACACGGCAAGCGGAATAAACCCCAAGGATCTAGATCTACTAGATGAAGATAGCGAAGGTGAGATCCAATCTCTTACCCTTGAAGATCAACAAACGCGTTTTGTCGGTGCAGGGGTTGGCTAGTCGATCCCCGCAACTAGACTCGTCTAGTCGCGAGGAGATGTATTATCCTCGAGATCCAATCCGGTGAAGTGCAGCAACGGGCAGCACTTCCGCGGTGTCCACACGTACGGCTCGATGAAGACGCCAACTCCTTGATCCCGCAAGCGAGAGGGCGTGGCCTTGATGATCTCAGCAGCACGACGGTAGTGCTGGTGACGATGACGATTTCGACGAGCAGGGCTTCGCCAAGCCAAGCACGAGGAGAGGGGGAGGAACAAGATGGCACAGCCCTCTTGGAGAGAGAGGTGCGGCTAGGGTGTGGAGGAGAGGCGGCGGCAGCCCTTCGGGTAAGGGGTGGCGCGGCTAGGGTTTTGGGTGGAGGGGGTGCGGCTAGCTTGGGGGGCTGCTTGGTTGTATGCCGCACCCCTCCCCTCCCCTCCTTATATAGGAGGGCGGCTAGGGTTAGGGGAGGGGCCGGCTAGCCCCCCTTTGCCTTGCCCCCCAAGTTGGAGTCCAACTAGGACTCCTCCTTGGGCCCCTTTCCTAAAGGGGTGGAGGGCCCAACTCCTAGTCCAACTAGGAGTGGGATTCCCCCCTTCGTTTCCTAGCCGCAATGGCCCATATGGGCTTAGGTGGTGCGGCTGGCCCAAGTGGCCAGCTGCACCCCTTTGGTCCATGTGGGCCCCCATACAATACGTGGTCCCACTTCTAGACCCCTCTAGAACATTCCGGAACCTTCCGGTACCCTGCAAATAATTTCCGGAACTTTTCCGAAACCTCCGGAAACAACTTTCCATATATGAATCTTATTCTCCGGACTCCTCCGGAACCTCTCGTGACGTCCGGGATCCCATCCGAGACTCCGAATCACCATTCGTTCGTTTCATCATTTAATTCATCGCAAAACCTAATTTCATCGGAACGTTAAGTGTGTGACCCTACGGGTTCGAGAATGCATAGACATGATCATATCAATAATTAATAGCGGGACCGGGATGCCCATATTAATTCCTATACACTCAACGAAAACCTTTTCTCGATTGAACCACGATGCCGGAGATTCAATTAATCTCATATACGATTCCCTTTGTCTCACGATATTTTACTTACCCGAGATATAATCGTTGACATCCCCATGTCTAGTTTAATCTCGTTACCGGCAAGTTCTCTTTACTCGTCCATAATATAGGATCCTCGTGATTACAACCTAATCACATGTCGGCAGACTTTTGATGCTATATTACCGAGAAGGCCTGGAGATATCTTCTCCGTCACATGGAGGGACAAATCCCACTCTCGATTCATATCACCCAACAACCCACCATCGGAGATACCTGAAAGCCACCTTTATAATCACCCA
Organism: Puccinellia tenuiflora; assembly: GCA_012064385.1. Taxonomy (NCBI): domain Eukaryota; kingdom Viridiplantae; phylum Streptophyta; class Magnoliopsida; order Poales; family Poaceae; genus Puccinellia; species Puccinellia tenuiflora. Next base: position 81,769 of record QRDG01001480.1, on the reverse strand, counting down.
GTTACGAAGTGACGTTTGATGTCCACAAAGTATTCCTCCGGCGAACGGGAGTGATATAATCTCATGGTCTAAGGAAACTATATTTGGCATATTAAAAGTGTTGACAACAAAACTTTTGTGACACGATTAATTGCAACTCTTTATTGTTTGGGTCATGTCCATCACACCATTACTCCTAATGATCTGACTCCGTTATCAAGTGACTATAACAATCCCATAGTTAGGAAACTCTAACTATCTCTTGATCAACGAACTAGTCCTGTAGAGGCTTACTAGGGACTCTGGTGTTTATATTCCACACATGTATTATGTTTCCATTTAATACAATTATAGCATGGATAATAAACTATTATCATAAATGTGAATATGCTTAATAAACCATTTTATTATTGCCTCTAGGGCATATTCCCAACAGTCTCCCACTTGCACTAGAGTCAATAATCTAGTTTACATTTCCTCGATCCAACACCCATGGAGTCTCACTCATGAAGTCTTAGTGCTGATCATGTTTGCTTGTGGAAGAGGTTCTGTCCGTGCTTTGTACTTTACAGCTCTTTATGTCCTTTGCAAAATTGTAACTGTCACCTAATTTGACATTACTTTATCATCACATGATAAACTTCCTATCATCCCATGATAAAACTCATTATCATATAATGCATATAATATGTTTGGTTATAGAGTGAGATATTCGTATCCTTTTATGCCTATATGTATGATCAGTCAAATGGACTTTCTTATAGTATATGCATCCGGAACTCACTCAATCTTGAAACAACTTTCTCAAACCAAAATATTATATCTTAATTTAATCCTTGATTAATCATATACTCCTATATGTTGTAGACTTAACAAATCGACAGTGTACCATGTCACTTCGATATTTCCGATCATGCTTTCGCTGTGCTACTCCGATATTAAGATATCTCCAATTTAGTCTGGCTTTATGACTTCAATCAAGTCCACCACATTCTAAATTCATCTCAATTTCATGAAAAATGACTCCTCATTTAACATGTTCTTACAATTAAGAACTTGGGTCATATATCGTCAAATACAAACACACGGTTCTAATATGTTTAGACCTATGAACAATTCATAGTGAATTCTAACATATCTTCCAACCATCAATTTTGTACTGAGTTCTCAACTCAATGTTTCACCTATATGTTACAATGAGATGAACCATTCTTCTCTTGTTTTACTTTGAACTCCTTCAAAACTTGTTTAGGTTAAACATGTGACTTTAATGTTTATCAAACATATCTATCCACCATAGATACACCCATCTCCATGGATGTTTGACGTTCAAACTAACTTCACAAGTTATGCATTGGTCCATGACAATGTTTACAACATTCACGAAATCTCAATTTCATTCAAACACGATGTTGTAAACTCCCACTCAAATATACACCATACACATATTAAATTGCGAAGCCACCTTGGCTCCCACTCAGAAATATGTTATCTTTATATTTGACCATGATTAACTAGTTCCCACTCAAACATATGTCACCACATATTTTGATCATGGAAATTAGTTTCTGCTCTAACTTAATATATGTCACCACATATCTTAATTAGATCCCACTCAGTTTCTTATGCACTTTCTCGATGCTTTGGACTCCTCCAAAATTTCTTAACTCTTAAGATTCGAGAACTCATATACGAAATGCCAGCTTTAAGTTTTATTTATTCTACACAAACTCTTTGCAAAATAAATATGTGAAACATTCTTTTCACAAAATCAAGTAACAATTACTTTGTGATTTAAACTTAACATAGAATGACTCTTAGTCACTTTCGTATTTTAAAGTTTCTATTTCTCCTTTTGTAGTTTCGCAGGTATGTCTTGTTTCTCAAACATGACAAGTAAATCATGAATATTATTTGCAACTTTTGACAAATTTCATATTCTTGAATCCTACTTTTCTTCAGACAAGCCAAACCAAAAATCCAATGATCACCATCATTAAATTCTTTATGTGTCAAGTTTTTAACCAACACAGCACTTTACATATGTGCCACTTGATACATAAACATACAAGGTTTTAGCTTTCTCAATTTATTCCAACAATTCTTTTATCCATGAAACCATTTCACGATAAAAACACTAAAATACATAACACAACCAAACACATTGGTTTGTCCCTTTTAGTCTCACATTGTGGAATCTCTATTCATAATCTCATATGAATATCTACAAAACTCCATTTGCTTTGGCTTTTAATTATCTCATAATTATTGAAACCACTATTTCACATAACTCATATGCGAAATGCAAATCATTAAATAGATCCTTTATTTAAAACAGAGTGTTATCAAAATAAATCTAAATGATACAAATAAAACCTTATTTCTAAATCCCATCTTTATGACCACACAATATCAAATATAATGTGACTACAATACTTTAGGTTCATCAAAACACTTTTGAATAATCTCTAAATATTGTAATTTGTGATAACGCTTGTCACAAGTCTCCATACTAAACAATAACTCAAATATTTTGTCCCTTTTGATCAAATCGAAAAGACTCAATTATCTTGTTAACTTAATATCCTCTACTTCCATGGTCTCATCATGACATGAATAAATACTCCTATTTACTCATTCACGATAAAATAATGATGTCTTTTATTCACTGAAAAAATACAACCAACACTTGTGTTTATTTTCAGCTACTCATGGCATCTTCAGAAAATGGCATTTTTTAATCATACTTTGATGATGCGCATCCAATGATCCTCAACACTATAGCACAATTAAAAAACAAAACCTCATCATCAAGTATTGGACATTTTAGCATGTTTCATTTTATAAGTGTTTAACTAATTATCGTTTAAATCTAACAAAGGACAATAATCTCATAATCGAAACGTGATCACTAAAGAAGGATTACTCATGAAAATAGAACAACCACTTGTCTTTAACATGAATGACCGTCTCACAAACCGAGACACACTAATTTAAGATCACACTTAATTCGACTACAAAACTCATTCAAATCCTCTAATTTAAAACGATAAATGTAGAAGTGAAATATCGCCAGCATCAACTCCTTGATTGCCTTCCTCCCGTGAAATCCACTCAGTCCCTCCATGCACTTCTCAAACGGCGGGCCCTGTTTTCACAAAACAGCACAAGTATCAAATACTTAGCTCACCACAAGTGTAAATGGGACATTAAACATTTATAACTAGTATATCAAAATATACCTTCTGCATTGACTACTTCTCCTGCTATGGGTTCCACTTTGACATGACGCAGCCAGGAAATAAACTCACAGAAAGTGATCGAATCCCTTCCCATGACATAGTCCCTGTCATAATTCTTATAGCTGGGGGGAAGCGAGCGCAGCACCCCATCTATTGCCATCTCGTCAGTTATCTCATGGTTCCAAACATCCACAAGAGTATAATACAGCCGGTGCATCTTACTCAGGTGTTGTTCCAAGCAAGTGTTTTCTTCCATCTTAGTTGAAAGAAACTCATCCAAGCATTCAAACCTTGCAACTCTAACTTGTGCTATGAACCTTCTTTTCAGCTCATCGACAATCTCCATTGCGCTCAAGTTTCCAAATTGTCTACCAAGGTTAGAATCCATGAAGGTGCACATCAGCCACTCGACTTTCAAGTAGGTGGTCTTTTGATCGTACCACTCCATGTACCCTTCATAGTCAGCAGTAACATCAGGGCGTTTTTCTAAAGGTTCATCTATCACGTAGAGCTCGCCATTGGTGTGTAGGGCTTCTCTCAGACGCATGTACCACTCAGCAAAGTTTGACCCATCGAGACGTAGCTCCTCAGCAAGAAACATACTACTGTAGTCGGGCCATGATCTACAAGGATTTTGTAAAGACATCTTTAGGACACTAGTTTATGATAATTTTAGTTCAACTTAATCAAATTAATATATGAACTCCCACTAAACTCAACATCTCTCTGGTTGTTTAGTGACACACGATCCAAATCCACTACACCACAACCGATCATCACGTGAGGTGATGTAGCTTCAATGGTGAACAACTCAGTGTTGATCATATCATTCATATGACTCGTGTTTAACCTTTCGGTTTCGTGTTCCCGAGGCCATGTTTGTACATGCTAGGCTCGTCAAGACAACCGTAGTATTTTAGCATGTGTAAACTGGCTTACACCCGTTGTATGTGAACGTTGAATCTATCACACCCGATCATCACGTGATGCTTCGAAACGACGAACTTTCGCAACGGTGCATACTAGGGGAGAACACTTAATTATCTTGATATTAACGTGAGAGATAACCTTATCATGCTACCGTCGCGATCACATCTAAGAATAACAATAAGGTGCATAAAAGGGATTAACATCACATGCAATTCATAATTGTGATATGATATGGCCTTTCTTCTTATGCTTTTGATCTCCATCCGCAAAGCTGAAAGTGCATGGTTGCCCCCATGCATAGTTTTGGTAATTAATGACAATCTCTATGGACTAATATTTGCATTGAGCTCTATGTGTAGGTTGTCCTTTAGCTTATGTCAAGATCATTTGTTGATCAAGGCCAAGCTTGCTTGTCTCCATTGGTTGGAGTCAAGGTCAAGGTTAGAAGATCTTTTGTTGATTAAGACCAAGCTTGTCTCCATGTGTTGGAGTCAAGGTGCTTTGGTCAAGGTTAGAAGATCTTTTGTTGATCAAGGCCAAGCTTGTCTCCATGTGTTGGAGTCAAGGTGCTTTGCTTGATCTCCCTTTGTTGGAGTCAAGCTCAAGGGAAGAAAAGATTTGTGTTGATCAAGGCTAAGTGCGGGTTGATCGACACTCAAGTCCAAGTGAAGATATGCCGAAGAGTGCTTTCCCCATCTTGGTGTATGGGGGAGTGTCATGTGAATCTTCACCAAGCGAAGCGCAATGAAGAAAGGTGGTGCGTCTTGAGGAGTTGAAGATCGTTCATCGACCTCAAGTAGTTTAAGCGCAAGGCAAAGTTATGATCTTGATAGGGTTTCTATTTTACCGGTCTCATTATGTTTAGTGAGAGACCGGGTTATAGGATAGATAGCCGTACTATCAAGAGGGGCTCTCGACCGAGTATCGTGATCGTATGGTCGTAGAGAGCACAAACCTTTGCATCCTTGCAATCATCTTTATTGGTTCTTATTTGGCTTTTATCCATGTGAGAATTTAGAGCTTGTGTTCATCTCCATACCAAGCTCTAGTTCACCAAAAACGGATTTAATGAATATCTTCTTGCGTTTTTGGTTTTGGAGGTTTTTATCGGTATGTCTCTTCTATAGGAGGTCAAACTCTCTCCTTATACTTTCCTCCTCACATGATAGACTATGATGTGTATATGCATGATCTTGTAGGGCTTGTGATTATCTTTGAAACAAGCCCAAGATCATAGAAAACGGAGTCTTGATGAAAAACTTGTGCGTTTTCGGTTTTGGAGATTTTGCCGGTTCATCTATGCGGAAGGTTTCACTCTTCCATTTTTTAGCAAAATCTCCTTTTTGTAGGGTAGCTCTTGTCGTCCTCTTTCCAACAAAATTGGATTCACTCGATTCGGAGTTTCCACGCAAAAGTTATTCAGTTTCTGGTTTCGGCTGTTTTTCAGTGTTTTCCGGAAGTACCGGTAAAGTCACCGGTACTACCGCTGGAAACTTCCGGTGGCATATCCGCTTATGAAAATCCGCTTCTGGAATGCCCCGGAAGTAGCACCGGAAGTAGCACCGGTACTTCCGCTAATCCGGAAGTACCGGCGTGCTCAGCGGTACTACCGCTGCCTACTTCCGGAGCCCCCTTTCGGAACCTGTGCCGCTGCGCTCCTGTTTTTTCCCGGAAGTGGCACCGGAAGTGAGTCCGGTACTTCCGCCAAACCGGAAGTACCGGCCCTCCCGGCGGTACTTCCGCCCCTGCGGGTTTGTTTTCTTCTGTCTGTGTACCGTTGGGGGGGCTGCATTACGTAGGGCGGTAGTACCGCCCCTTGGGTCGGTACTACCGGTCCTGCGGGAATCTGAGCCCAACGGCCAGATTTCCCAGGGCACCTATTTAAATGTGCCTTCTTCCCCAACGGTTCTAAGCTTCTTGGTGAACCTTTTGCTCTCTCTCTCCTCCATTGTTGCACATCTTTGAGAGCTTGTTTCCTCCACTTCCCTCCAATGATTCTTGCCCATCTTTAGGGAAACAAGAGAGGAGATCTAGATCTACCATTCCACCAATCAAATTCTCCTCTAAGTGAGGGGAACCTTGTGGATCTAGATTTGGGGTTGCTTTGTGTTCATCCCCTTTGTTCTTCCACTCTTATTCCCCCCAAAGCATTTGTTGCTTGGTTGGAATATGAGAGTGAAGGACTTGACCACTTCGTGTGTTCTTGCCTCTTGCATTAGTTGCATCGGGTTGCTCTCTCCACGGTGATACGTGAAGTTGAAGGTTGAAGAGCTTGTTACTCTTGGGTGCATTGTGTTCCCAAGAGCTTGTTGCCTCTTGGGTGCATTGTGTACCCTAGACGGTTGGAGGTGCCGCGAAGACTTCGAGTTGTGAAGCTTCGGCACGAGTTTGGGAGCCCCCAATTGAGTTGTGGGTGTGTGCCCCAAGAGAAGTTGTAAAGGGCTCTGGAATCCGCCCCGAAGGATTCCGATAGTGGAAGGTGAACCAAACCTTTGGGTGCGGTTCATCGGAGAATAGGGTGAGGCCTTTGTGGCATCTTGAGTAGGCCTCTCGTGGCGAGCTCACACCCCTCCAACGAGACGTACTCCCTTAACAAGGAGGAACTCGGGAATACATCCTCGTCTCCGCGTGCCTCGGTTATTTCTATACCCGAGCTTTACTTATGCAATTTACATTGCGATAGCCTTCGTGCTTGAAGTTCTTTTCTATAGCTATCACCTTGTTGCTTTAATTGCTTAGCATAAGTTTGTTGGTGCACATAGGTGAGCCTAGTAATTATGTTGTTGGCTTGTTAATTTAAACACATAGTTTGATTCCGCATTATCAAGCCCCTAAATAGAAAAAGTTTTAATCGCCTATTCACCCTACTCGATTAGTGCACAATTCCTTGTTTAGATTTAATGGCACAAATTTTAATGTTTGGAAAACTCATATGCTTAGTCACTTACGGGTCTTGGACCCCAATATTGAGCGTATCTTAGATATAGGTTTTTCTCCTCCAAAGGACTACGAAAGTACGACTTTAGAGGACGAGAAAAACTTATATCTAGATGCTCTAGCCTCTAATGAGTTTTGCAAGTTTGTGAGTGTAGTAATTTTCGAGTCAATCACGCCTCTCCGGGATGCTCATGATCTTTCGACCAAGCTTCAAGACAAATATTGTTGCTTTGCCTTGTTACTTGCTTTGCCTTGTTACTTGCTTTGCCTTGTTGCTCTAACAATGATGCATCTACCTCCTCTAGTACTTGTGTTGTCACTAACCATGTAGAGAAGAGAGGAGAGCTCAAGGCCCAAGCCACTTCTTTGAAGAAAGGTTTGGAAAAGCGTCATGAGGGGAAGAGGGCACTTGACAACATGTCGAGTGTGCAACAATCACCAAATGACAAGAGTGGACTTGGATTCAACTCCAACATCAAGAACAAGTCCAAGGTTGAGAAGAAGAAGGGCCAAGTTCAAGTCAAGAATCCGGCCAAGATCACTTGCTTCAAGTGCAAGCTAGAAGGGCACCATGTTCGTGATTCCCAATGAAGAAGAAGCCTCTTAGTGAGAAGCAACTAGGGAAGCGGCCTCTTATTCAATCTCGTGCTCAACCACGAGTTGAACAAAGGCCACCTCCTAAGAAGACTCAAGTTATTGCTCCTCAAGTTGAGGAGCCTATTAAGAAGAAGAAGAGTCGGTGTTGCTACCTTTGCTGTGGCAAAGGTCATTTTGCTTCTTCATGCACTAACGGTACCCCATCCAACCCTATCATAATTGATGATGTTTATTCTCTTGGGAAGGATATAGTTGGCAATGTGTTTGCCAAGTATGTGGGAGCTCAAAGTGGTGGCAAGAAAAGCACCATTTGGGTTCCCAAACCTATTGTGACTAACCTCTTAGGACCCAACTCGGTTGGGGACCAACAAGCTCAAACTTGATCAATAGGTGTTTGTGGAGGACATTGGTGACTTGGCTATTTTTGAAGAATTGAGGGATCTTCATGGTTTTATTTCTCTAGCCAAGTCAATTGGAATATATTGCTCTATCTCATATCCAATACTTCCTCCTTGCGGTAACTTGTATTTAACTCATATATTCATTGAAAGTTGCTTGCTCCCTTGCATGTGTTAGTTTTGTTCCTAATATGTGCTTGTATGTGATATGCTACTTTCCTACTTGTCTTGTTATTCAAGGTTGTGTATGATAGTTGTATATCATGTATGTGTTATTTGTGTTTTGAGCTTTATTGAATCTTGTGTGGTTTTCATTTGGCTCTTTGAGATATTAGTGGACCATCCCATTTTGGGGGAGTGAAATGCTTTGTGCACTTCACAAACCTAAAAATGTGTGTACATGAAGGACACCACCTAGTATTGATATTTCAATATTATCTAGCTACTATGTGGTATGTCATATTCATGAAAAATTCAAATTCTACATGTCCATTAATTTCTCTAGTTGGTTTTATTTGCCTCTTGTTTAAAAATAAAATGAATTATCACATTATGGGGGAGTAATAAGCTATGTGCATATTACAATCCCATAAAAATGTGAACATTTGAGGTTTGCCACTTAGAGTTGATATTGTACATTATCCATTTCCTATGTGGCATGTTTGCTCGAACAATTCCAATTTCCTTTTGGTTATCTTTTGGCTCTTGTTTGGGTGTGCTTGCTTGGTGTGGTTTTTCTCTAATATGCATTTCCATATATTATGTGAGAAACCATTTGTTTCCTTTTATTCTAACCATGGCTTTGCCGGTTGGTTCGAATAATTGAAACTACCAACAACCCTCTTTAAAAATGGTGTTTTAATTCCTATCTTTTGCCATTTGCTAGTTTGTGGTGAAATTGGTCTTGTACATCATTCCTTTATACCACCGAGAAATGTCTCTATATACTCCTTGTCCATGACAAGTGATTCTAGTAATTGTGGTGGATTTTGTAGACCATCTTCACATTGGCTCTTGCGTTGACTTGCTTTATCTATTGCCTTCCTAGCCTTTTCGAATGGATCCTATTTTTCAATTGGTAGTGTTTAATGTTGTAAATAAAATATGGAGAGTAATGATCCCTTGTGCATGCATTTTGTATTCAAATGCAAATATCAAAGATAATGCATGCATATTGGGGGAGCATTCCTTTTTATTAAGAACACTAACCTATCTATCAATTTTTTGATCCTTTCAATTGGCATTTGATTCTTTATCTTGTGTTGGTACCTTCAATTGGTATTAATTGGAATTTAATATCTCCTCCATAGATATTTGTTCCAATTAATATTTATTGTGGGAGTCTTGATACCTTTTTGCCTTATTTCACTTTACTTGATTTCGGTCAAGTATCGTCCTCTTCTTGGTATCTTTTCTCCTAGTTGTTATTTTTGTTTTAATTGGTATCTTATTTTCAATTTTTGGTGTCTTATCGATCATTTGTTGTGTTGATTCGATTCCTTTTGATATCACACTTCATGTGTTGATGTATTTTGGAATCAATCATTTGTTGATTTGATTTTTTTCCTCAATCATGTGTTGATTTGGATTTTGATATAATTTGGACAACCTTTTTGTGTCACACCTTGGTGTGCTCTCTTCTTGGTTTACTTGGTGTTTTTGTCCAAATTGTATCTCGTTTGGTTCTTCTAAGTCTATGCATGCATATTTACTAGTATATATATTTTATGGGATGCTAGTGTTTCTAGTTCCAATATATAGGGGATACTCCACCGAATCCTAAATCGGCTAAGATGTGCATGAAATTCAATTTCATATCTATATGCACATATTTACGTGGAGTGTTTCCTATATATTGTAGTTTATCTAACTACTATGGGACCCAATGAGTTTGGGAACCATTTTGTACTCTAATTGTGTTTTAGGTACAATGGAGATGCATTGGATGCTTGCCTCATTCGTAAGGAAGGTGTTCTCACCATGTGATTGTCGGAGTCAAGCTTTGATGACAAACAAACTCTCATCATCTTCATCGTCAATGCATCTCGGTAACAAGTATCAATCCCATGCTCACTTTACTAGTCTCAACCTTGTGTAGGTTGCCTTTTGGCATGAAATCCTTTATGTGCAATTGTTGTGGTTTTTGGCTTTTTCCTTCACTTAATATATCTTTGTGATATGTGTGATGAATTTGCAAAAACCTTTTATTCAATTGATATTATTTCCTTGTGATACTTGTTGCCTATTTAAAAGCATCTCCACTATCTCTTGTTCCCTTAGTGATATGTCTGATGCATTTGATATATTTGAAGTTCATTTATATACAATGAGATAAATTTGAGCTATGTGCTATGCTCTTAAGCAACAATCTCATTTGTATATTTATGACTTCCTTTTGGATACCTTGTTATCTTTTTCCCGGACCATTTCGTATGTATATGTTTCTTTGCGGATGTATATCTTCAATGGTTTGTCTAATAAGAAACCTATACATATGAGAGAGGTCATCTTTTAGTTGGTATCCTATTTCTTTTGAGCCACCTTGTTGTTCATCTATAATTCTTTGGTAGTTCCAAATTTGTCTCATGAGTGCTTGTCTTATTGTTTATTGGTATCTTTGCACACTCATGTATTTCTTGAAGATCTTTGACTTCATGCCTACCTTGGTGAGCATGTTGAATTTTTTTGGCTAAATGCTCTCACTAGTTTTTGGCATTTTCAATTGGTTTTAGTTTCCAATTGGTATCCCTAAGCGTGTGAACATATTTCTTTAAAAATATCTCTTTTCTCGGTTGGGCCTATCTTACGATGAATTTTTGAAAATTTGTATCTTCTTATGGCTCAACCACATCTTTGGTGCAAGTGCTATGATTTGCTTTTTGCATTATGCACTCTTGCACTAGTTGTGTGTTCTAGATGATTTTGGGGGAGTGAGGATGCCATATTTGTGCACTCATCAATAGTGCATGAACATTGGGGAGCTTCTCAATTTTCATTTAGAACTCTCTCTTTGGATCTTCTCGATTGCTTTTCTCCTTTGTGGAGATGTTTAAAATGAGTTAATCTTTTGCAATCTTTGGATCCTCAATATAGTTTGATTTCCTCTCATTATTCGTCAATGAATAAGTACATTTGATTTCACTCATATTTTGAGAAATGCACACCTTTATGGAGGAACTCATATTATATTGGCTCTCTAAATTTTTCTTCCCATTTCGGCAATCGATGCCAATGGGGGAGAAGTTTAGAGAGTTTAAGGGAATTTGGGGTTTTATGCTTTTGTTGCATTTGCCTTTAATGCGCTTGCATTCTTGCTCGTTGGTCTTGCAAGGATGCTTTATTCTTTATATAAACCCTCTTAAACGGGGTTGTCATCAATTACCAAAATGGGGGAGATTGAAAGTGCATGGTTGCCCCCATGCATAGTTTTGGTAATTAATGACAATCTCTATGGACTAATATTTGCATTGAGCTCTATGTGTAGGTTGTCCTTTAGCTTATGTCAAGATCATTTGTTGATCAAGGCCAAGCTTGCTTGTCTCCATTGGTTGGAGTCAAGGTCAAGGTTCGAAGATCTTTTGTTGATTAAGGCCAAGCTTGTCTCCATGTGTTGGAGTCAAGGTGCTTTGGTCAAGGTTAGAAGATCTTTTGTTGATCAAGGCCAAGCTTGTCTCCATGTGTTGGAGTCAAGGTGCTTTGCTTGATCTCCATTTGTTGGAGTCAAGCTCAAGGGAAGAAAAGATTTGTGTTTATCAAGGCTAAGTGCGGGTTGATCGACACTCAAGTCCAAGTGAAGATATGCCGAAGAGTGCTTTCCCCATCTTGGTGTATGGGGGAGTGTCATGTGAATCTTCACCAAGCGAAGCGCAATGAAGAAAGGTGGTGCGTCTTGAGGAGTTGAAGATCGTCTTCATCGACCTCAAGTGGTTTAAGCGCAAGGCAAAGGTATGATCTTGATAGGGTTTCTATTTTACCGGTCTCATTATGTTTAGTGAGAGACCGGGTTATAGGATAGATAGCCGTACTATCAAGAGGGGCTCTTGACCAAGTATCGTGATCGTATCGTCGTAGAGAGCACAAACCTTTGCATCCTTGCAATCATCTTTATTGGTTCTTATTTGGCTTTTATCCATGTGAGAATTTAGAGCTTGTGTTCATCTCCATACCAAGCTCTAGTTCACCAAAAACGGATTTAATGAATATCTTCTTGCGTTTTTGGTTTTGGAGGTTTTTACCGGTATGTCTCTTCTACAGGAGGTCAAACTCTCTCCTTATACTTTCCTCCTCACATGATAGACTATGATGTGTATATGCATGATCTTGTAGGGCTTGTGATTATCTTTGAAACAAGCCCAAGATCATAGAAAACGGAGTCTTGATGAAAAACTTGTGCGTTTTCGGTTTTGGAGATTTTGCCGGTTCATCTATGCGGAAGGTTTCACTCTTCCATTTTTTTGCAAAATCTCCTTTTTGTAGGGTAGCTCTTGTCGTCCTCTTTCCAACTAAATTGGATTCACTCGATTCGGAGTTTCCACGAAAAGTTATTCAGTTTCTGGTTTCGGCTGTTTTTCAGTGTTTTCCGGAAGTACCGGTAAAGTCACCGGTACTACCGCTGGAAACTTCCGGTGGCACTTCCGGTGGCATATCTGCTTATGATAATCCGCTTCTGGAATGCCCCGGAAGTAGCACCGGTACTTCCGCTAAACCGGAAGTACCGGCGTGCTTAGTGGTACTACCGCTGCCTACTTCCGGAGCCCCCTTCCGGAACCTGTGCCGCTGCGCTCCTGTTTTTTCCCGGAAGTGGCACTGGAAGTGAGTCCGGTACTTCCGCCAAACCGGAAGTACCGGCCCTCCCGGCGGTACTTCCGCCCCTGCGGGTTTGTTTTCTTCTGTCTGTGTACCGTTGGGGGGGGGGGCTGCATTACGTAGGGCGGTAGTACCGCCCCTTGGGCCGGTACTACCGGTCCTGCGGGAATCTGAGCCCAACGGCCAGATTTCCCAGGGCACCTATTTAAATGTGCCTTCTTCCCCAACGGTTCTAAGCTTCTTGGTGAACCTTTTGCTCTCTCTCTCCTCCATTGTTGCACATCTTTGAGAGCTTGTTTCCTCCACTTCCCTCCAATGATTATTGCCCATCTTTAGGGAAACAAGAGAGGAGATCTAGATCTACCATTCCACCAATCAAATTCTCCTCTAAGTGAGGGGAACCTTGTGGATCTAGATTTGGGGTTGCTTTGTGTTCATCCCCTTTGTTCTTCCTCTCTTATTCCCCCCAAAGCATTTGTTGCTTGGTTGGAATTTGAGAGTGAAGGACTTGACCACTTCGTGTGTTCTTGCCTCTTGCATTAGTTGCATCGGGTTGCTCTCTCCACGGTGATACGTGAAGTTGAAGGTTGAAGAGCTTGTTACTCTTGGGTGCATTGTGTACCCAAGAGCTTGTTGCCTCTTGGGTGCATTGTGTACCCTAGACGGTTGGAGGTGCCGCGAAGACTTCGAGTTGTGAAGCTTCGGCACGAGTTTGGGAGCCCCCAATTGAGTTGTGGGTGTGTGCCCCAAGAGAAGTTGTAAAGGGCTCCGGAATCCGCCCCGAAGGATTCCGATAGTGGAAGGTGAACCAAACCTTTGGGTGCGGGTCATCGGAGAATAGGGTGAGGCCTTTGTGGCATCTTGAGTAGGCCTCTTGTGGCGAGCTCACACCCCTCCAACGAGACGTACTTCCTTAACAAGGAGGAACTCGGGAATATATCCTCGTCTCCGCGTGCCTCGGTTATTTCTATACCCGAGCTTTACTTATGCAATTTACATTGTGATAGCCTTTGTGCTTGAAGTTCTTTTCTATAGCTATCACCTTGTTGCTTTAATTGCTTAGCATAAGTTTGTTGGTGCACATAGGTGAGCCTAGTAATTATGTTGTTGGCTTGTTAATTTAAACACATAGTTTTATTCCGCATTTATCAAGCCCCTAAATAGAAAAAGTTTTAATCACCTATTCACCCCCCTCCCCTCTAGGCGACATCTCGGGCATAGTTGTTCTTTCAAAAGCACCGGCGTGATCTCCATCTCCGGCATGATCTCCATCATCGTGGTGCCATCACCATGGTTGTCCACCAACTATTGCAACTACAACTAATGCTACTCTTAGCAATAAAGTAAAGCAATACATGGTGATTCAATGACTCGCATGTCACATAAAATAATAGACAACCATATGGCTCCTGCCGGTTGCCGTACTCATCGACATGCAAGTCGCGAAATATTACAAACATGATCATTGCATACATTATCACAAATCACATATTGGCCATATCACATCACATGACCCCCTCTGCAAAAACAAGTTAGACGTCCTCTACTTTGTTTATGCAAATTTTATGTGGCTTGGGTCAACGAGATAGAACCGTTCTAATCTACGCAAAACCACAACGGTGATATAATAGTTGCTTATTTACTCATCCTTTTGAAAGGTCTTCCATTGAAAATTGCATCCTCACTAAAGCAAGAGAAACAGACACCCGCCAGCCACTTATGCAAAACAAGTTGCATGTCAGTCGTGGAACCGGTCTCTCGTGCGTGGACGAGTAAGGTTGGTCCGGGCCGCTTCAATCTCACAATACCGCAAAGATGCAAAGTGCACGCGAGAAGGTAGCAACATAAAATATCAACGCCCACAACTCCTTTGTGTACTAATCGCACCAACATCTACGAATAGATCTAGGCTCTGATACCACTGAAGGGGTCGTAGCATAGAAAACAAAAAAAATTCCTACGCGGCAAGCGGAATAAACCCCAAGGATCTAGATCTACTAGATGAAGATAGCGAAGGTGAGATCCAATCTCTTACCCTTGAAGATCAACAAACGCGTTTTGTCGGTGCAGGGGTTGGCTAGTCGATCCCCGCAACTAGACTCGTCTAGTCGCGAGGAGATGCATTATCCTCGAGATCCAATCCGGTGAAGTGCAGCAACGGGCAGCACCTCCGCGGTGTCCACACGTACGGCTCGATGAAGAGGTCAACTCCTTGATCCCGCAAGCGAGAGGACGTGGCCTTGATGATCTCAGCAGCACGACGGTAGTGCCGGTGACGATGACGATCTCCACGAGCAAGGCTTCGCCAAGCCAAGCAAGAGGAGAGGGAGAGGAACAAGATGGCGCAGCCCTCTTGGAGAGAGAGGTGTGGCTAGGGTGTGGAGGAGAGGCGGCGGCAGCCCTTCGGGTAAGGGGTGGCGCGGCTAGGGTTTTGGGTGGAGGGGGTGCGGCTAGCTTGGGGGGCTGCTTGGTTGTATGCCGCACTCCTCCCCTCCCCTCCTTATATAAGAGGGCGGATAGGGTTAGGGGAGGGGCCGGCCGGCTCCCCTTTGCCTTGCCCCCCAAGTTGGAGTCCAACTAGGACTCCTCCTTGGGCCCCTTTCCTAAAGGGGTGGAGGGCCCAACTCCTAGTCCAACTAGGAGTGGGATTCCCCCCCCCCCCCCCTTCCTTTCCTAGCCGCAATGGCCCATATGGGCTTAGGTGGTGCGGCTGGCCCAAGTGGCCAGCTGCACCCCTTTGGTCCGTGTGGGCCCCCATACAATATGTGGTCCCACTTCTAGACCCCTCTAGAACATTCCGGAACCTTCCGGTACCCTGCAAATAATTTCCGGAACTTTTCCGAAACCTCCGGAAACAACTTTCCATATATGAATCTTATTCTCCGGACTCCTCCGGAACCTCTCGTGACGTCCGGGATCCCATCCGAGACTCCGAATCACCATTCGTTCGTTTCATCATTTAATTCATCGCAAAACCTAATTTCATCGGAACGTTAAGTGTGTGACCCTACGGGTTCGAGAATGCATAGACATGATCACATCAATAATTAATAGCGGGACCGGGATGCCCATATTAATTCCTATACACTCAACAAAAACCTTTTCTCGATTGAACCACGATGCCGGAGATTCAATTAATCTCATATACGATTCCCTTTGTCTCACGATATTTTACTTACCCGAGATATAATCGTTGACATCCCCATGTCTAGTTTAATCTCGTTACCGGCAAGTTCTCTTTACTCGTCCATAATATAGGATCCTCGTGATTACAACCTAATCACATGTCTGCAGACTTTTGATGCTATATTACCGAGAAGGCCTGGAGATATCTTCTCCATCACATGGAGGGACAAATCCCACTCTCGATTCATATCACCCAACAACCCACCATCGGAGATATCTGAAAGCCACCTTTATAATCACCCAGTTACGAAGTGATGTTTGATGTCCACAAAGTATTCCTCCGGTGAACGGGAGTGATATAATCTCATGGTCTAAGGAAACTATATTTGGCATATTAAAAGTGTTAACAACAAAACTTTCGTGACACGATTAATTGCAACTCTTTATTGTTTGGGTCATGTCCATCACACCATTACTCCTAATGATCTAACTCCGTTATCAAGTGACTATAACAAGCCCATAGTTAGGAAACTCTAACTATCTCTTGATCAATGAACTAGTCCTATAGAGGCTTACTAGGGACTCTGGTGTTTATATTCCACACATGTATTATGTTTCCATTTAATACAATTATAGCATGGATAATAAACTATTATCATAAACGTGAATATGCTTAATAAACCATTTTATTATTGCCTCTAGGGCATATTCCCAACAGATGCAGCTGCCTTCGGTACCTGATACGTCGAACTCTTGGACCATGTACTTCGATGGCTCAAAAAGGAATGAAGGAGCAGGCGCAGGTGTTATCCTCATATCACCAAAAGATGACAAGCTGCGCTATGTCCTGCAGATGGACTTCGAGAAACCATCCAACAGCGAAGCTGAATACGAGGCCCTAATACTTGGGATGAAGATGGCCAAGGAGTGCGGCACCGACCGCCTAATGATCTACGGCGACTCCAACTTGGTCGTACAGCAGACCATGAAGGAGTGCGACGCCGCAACAGACATCATGATCGCCTATAGGAACCTGTATAACATCATGGAGGGCAACTTCGATGGTTGCGAGCTTCGTCATGTCGGGCACAACAGCAACGAAGAGGCGGACACCTTAGCAAATATTGGGTCCTTGAAAGCTAAGGTGCCCCCCGGAGTCTTCTTGGAAAAGATAAACAAAAGGTCAATCAAGATGGCGCGACCGGCGGCTCCCTCTACACCAGCAACTGGGACGCCCGAGGTTGACGCCCCAAGCTCCGAGGCACCCGACTTGGTAAATCGCCCAGTCAAAGTGTTCCTCGTCGAGCCAATATGGACGAAACCATTCCTGGCGTACATGCTACGACAAGAACTCCCAGAAGACACAGTCGAAGCACGGCGCATCACTCGCCGTGCCAAAGCATTCACAATAATAAATGGAGAGCTTTACAAGCGAAGCATATCAGGCATCCTCCAGAGGTGCATCGCATCCGAGGATGGCAAGGCTATCCTCCTTGAGATCCATGCCGGCACATGTGGGCACCACGCCAGCAGCAGGGCCTTAGTCGCCAAGGCCCTGCGAGCTGGGTTCTACTGTCCCACAGCGCTCCATGATGCTGAGGACATCGTCAGGCGATGCATCGGCTGTCAGAAGTTCGCCACCAAGCCTCACGCACCTGCTTCGGAGCTGAAAACAATCCCTTTGGCGTGGCCGTTCGCTCTGTGGGAGCTCGATATGGTCGGACCATTAAGGAAATCTGCTCGTGGTGGATCACTCACCTCCTGGTGGCAGTCGACAAGTTCACAAAGTGGATAGAGGCTGTGCCAATCAAAAACGCAGCGGCAACAACTACCGTCAACTTCATCAGGTCAATCATCTTCCGTTTCGGTGTGCCGCACAGCATCATCACCGATAACGGAACAAACTTCACCGCTGAAGAGTTCCAAGATTTCTGCAAGGAACAAGGGATCAAGCTCAACTACGCCTCGGTCGCTCATCCGCAGTCCAATGGACAAGTGGAAAAAGCGAACGGCCTCGTCTGCAGCGGAGTCGAGAAACGCCTCTTCGTGCCACTCAAGCGTGCGGCGGGTGCATGGGTGGAGGAGCTACCATCTGTGCTATGGAGCTTGTGCACCACGCCAAATAGATCAACCTAGTACACCCCATTCTTCATGGTGTACGGAGCAGAAGCAGTCCTACCTCACGACCTGCGCTTCGACGCACCTCGTGTTGTAGCGTACGATGAAGACGACGCAAACGAAGCGCTCGAAGACGACGTCGACTTGCTGGATGAGGCGCGAGACATTGCACTCGCCCGCACCGCAACATACCAGCAAAGCTTGCGCAACTACCATAGCCATCGACTGCGAACCAGGTCATTTGTGGAAGGTGACCTGGTGCTCCGGCTCAAACAAAAGAAGGTGCATAAGCTCGCCTCCCCATGGGAGGGACCCTTCATCATCGCTGAGGTCATCGGTGGAGGAGCATACCGCCTGAAGAATCCCAGGAATGGAGAGCTCTCGCACAACCCGTGGAATGCTGCGCCTCTGCGACGTTTCTATGCGTAGCACAACTGACGATAAGGCTCTTCAGCCACAGATGTAATCTTTGAGACTATGTCTCCCATAATAAAAGTGCAATGTCCCTCTATCTTCGGAATCGATATACTGCACGCCAAAGAAAACCGCCTCCGCAGCACCTGATACTCGGGGGTTGCATCGTACGGCCAACCAAAAACAAACTCCGGAACAGCACCCGACGCTCGGGGGCTGCACTGTTGAGTTAAACAAAAACAAAGAAAATCGCCTCCGCAACACCTGATACTCGGGGGCTGCGTCGTATGGCCAACCAAAAACAAACTCCGGAACAGCACCCGACGCTCGAGGGCTGCGCTGTTGAGTTAAACAAAAAACAAGGAAGATCGCCCCCATGGCACCCGATACTCGGGGGCTGTGTTGCTTAGGACAAAACAAAATAAAACGCGGGCGGGAACCTGATAACCAGGGGCCGTACCGACAAATAGCAACAGCACAACTCAAAGAGCTAAAGGCTTGATGTGCACTGTATTTACAAGCAAATTGTTCAAATCCTACAAGGAACTCACTCGAGGGGGACCTAATCCTTCGGCTCCGCTTTAGGAACCTGCAAGGTCACATGCTCAAGCTGCAACTCGGTATCATGCTCAAGTTTGTTGACCAAGCCAATAGCCACACCTTCTACAGCTCGGTAATGGTGCTCCATTTGCGTTGGTGCGTCGTTAGGTTGCGGAGGAACCTCATCTATACCTGTCAGCACATGTATGGGTGTCGTCTGCGCACAAACGCCAAGGCATAGATGGCGCCACTGACCAGCTGAGCGCGAACAAACCCTTGCGCAGCCTCGCCATTGCAGAACCTCGCCAGAAGAGCACCAAGTCCTCGCGGCTGCGTATCCAGAGGAAACAGAGCTTTGTGCACCAGCGACAAGGCAGACTTACAGGACCAATAAGGGAAGCCACTTGCTGCACGCGGTCCTACAGCAGAACCAGAACGCGACCCCGAGCGCTGTCGGACTAGAAGGAGGTCGCGTCCCGCCCTACTACCTCAGCAACACACCGGAGTCGGCTGTTCACTCGGTCAGCTTCGGCTCGCGCATCCAGTTGGGCACCTGTCAAAAGAAGATAGCAACTGAACACATGAAGAAATTGACAACTTGACGGCTCGGGGGCTTCTGAATAACTTACAGAGCAGTTCAGAGTTCACCCTCTCCAGTTCGTCAAGCAAGAAAGCTTCCCGTTCGTTGGGACGAGGTTGCTTCGAACGCAAAATAGCGAGGACACCTCGAGTAGCTCGTAAGTCCTGCTCCAGCCTAGCACATCGAGTTTGCAGCACCGAATACCGGTACTCGTCAGCATTGCAGGTGCCCGGTGTCGTTGCAGCAGTTTCGGAGCCAAGAACTTGGTCGGAAGCAGTCCCAGGGGATGGAGAAGTACGGGCAAGGTTAGCCTGCCCACGAAACAAAGCAAGAAACATAAGGAAAAACAATAGAGCTAGCAGCACTTTCGCCCTAGCCCCACAAAGGAACTCGGGGGCTGGACGGAAGAAGCAAAGTCTATCAGGAAATTGCGCAAAAGGAATATCACTTGAGCCTTCTAGGCCAATAGTCATTACAAACCAACAGAGATAAGCAAATAAATTTTTATACAAGCTCCGCCCAAACCACTACATTAACTATCTACGGCTGTGAGCTGGTCGACTTCTTGGCCTTCTCGGCGCGCTTGGCGGCCTCCTTCTCCATGGTGTCCGCCAGCTTCTGCGCCAGCTCACGGGACCTCCCAGAAAATTCACCAAGGGACAGCGGCTTGCCATCGGGTCCGTGAGGGTGACCCGACATAGCCCTGTCAAAGTCACCCTCGAAGCCGTGCCCCAGCAGCATAAGGAGAGTGGTCTGCAAACCACGTACCATGTGCTCGCGGCGGAAGTCTGCGATGGTCGATGCATCCGGGCCAAACAACTCCGCCAGCTCGCCAAAGGAAGACGGAGGCTGCGCCTTCGGAAACACACTATCATGGAGGCAGGTTAGAGCATCCTTTGCCTTGGTCATGTCTTGGATCACGGACACCGGGAGTAAAGGATACCCCCTTTTTAGGTTCGGTATGGGGCGCGAAGGAGGCTGAGTGACGTCTTCCGCCTGGGGGCTTCGTCTACACTCGAGATCTACGTACTAGCAAGCATCACGGAGACACAAGGAGTTTACCCAGGTTCAGGCCGCCCGGAGACTAACAGCCCTACTCCTGCATGTCTGGATTGAGAGGTGTATCATGGTGTAGCTTTACAATGGTGGTTGCGGGTGAGAACCCAGGAGGTGTTGGCTAGAGGTTGAAGACGAGCAGATCCTGGCCCGGAGGAGATCACCTCTCGTCTAAGCTACTCTTGGACTTGTGCTCTACCTAGTCTAGCCTACCCGAACTTGTCTTAACTTGTCCCAGCGTGTCCCAACTTGTCCCAGCGTCCCCCTTTGTCCTAGCGTCCTAACTTGTCCCAGCGTCCTCCCTCCTCCCTTGGGTGCCTTGGTCCTCCTTTTATAGGCTAAGGGGATACCACAGGTGCACCCTTGGGGCTGGAGGGGTTTTGGCGGGAAGACCCCTCCGGGTTCTCCTTAGGAGGCGACATGGCCTCCTCTCGTCCAAGTATTCTTCTCAAAGGGGGTGTAGGTGAGGCCGCCCACCTTTTCCAGAGAGGGCGGATAGAGGCTGACAACTTTTCCGCCTCTGCCCCCCTTTGGCGCCTCCGTCTTCTAGGAGCTTCCAGCCAGGGCTGGCAAGCTTATCCTCTTTGCGCACTGGAGGTTGGTTCCCGGGGTGAGCCTGGCCTCCTGCCGGGCGTCGGGGTCCCGGGACCTCCATGCCTGCTTCCGGATCGAGGGGGCCCCGGAGGGTCCCCGAGTCCTTTGCCTTGGTTGTCGATGCCGTGCGCACCGGGGCGCCGTGGGGCAGATGGGGGGCCCATCTGCCAGTCTTGTGCCTTGGCCTTGAGTGCCTCCTTGGTGGGCCCATGTGCGATGGACCCACTTTGACCGCATCAGGGGAACCCCATGTTCCACTGTTGCGACAGTAGCCCCTGGGCATAGTCCCGGCGGCCACGCCCTTCTGCCGCCGGGGCTATGACCAAAAAAGAGTCAAAATGGGTCCCCGGCGTCAGGTCTTGAACGTCTTGTCACATCCGTCAGAACCGCGCACTACGGAGGTGCGCGTCCCACGGGTCTTGAAGTTATCCATCTGGTGTAGTAATTGCACCGGCCTCCTCGATTCTCGGAAATGAAGAAAGCGAGGCGACGGCCGCTGAAGGCGCGTCCGAGCCTTCTTAAAGGCAGGGATACCCCTCAGGATCTTCATTCGTCTTCACTCCTTCCTCAACCCCACCCTTCCTCAGAGGTGAGCGCGTCGATGGCGCGGGCTAAGAGAGGAGTTGGTCGCTCGCGCTCGTCCTTGGCGGGGGCTGAAGCGGTGTCCGGCGGCCGCGGAAGAGTTGCCCCTCGAGGCCGAGCGAGGCGCGGTCGTGGCGGTAATCGCGGCCATGGAAGTCGAGGTCGTGGAGGCCGCGGAGCGGGAGGTTCGCCGAGCCCTCCCTCGTGGAGGACGACCCACACCGGCTTCCCTCCGTTTGAGTTCGTCGTGGATCTGGACAGAAGACTGCGCAGCCGGCTTTATCTGCCGGACTCCTTCATGGCGGCGGTGGGCACGGACGACGACCGGCCCACCGGTTTCTGGCTGCAGGTCGAGGGTTGTCCCAACGGCCCCTCCTGGGTCGAAGTGGAGTACACCGTCGACGGCTCCTTGCTCCTGGGGAAGGGATGGAAAGCGTTCGCGCGCTCCCGTCGCCTTACCGGGGGCAGTATCTATCGTTTGAGTACGACGGGGAGGAGATGCTCTCCGTGAAGATCTTCAGTGCCGATGGAGGACGCGAGGATTGCTGCGTGGAGAGCGACAGCAGCAGCCGCAGCAGCAGCTACGACGAAGGGGACGATGATGAAGATGAAGAGGACTCCCTCAGCATCAAGGCCGAGAGGAGCCCGCTTCCCTGAAGATGCGGGGGCGGCACCGCGGCAGCGCCCCCCGTAGATGTCCTTGACCTCCTTCTTGGCGGCCTCGTCGACGTACTTCTGGAAGTAGCGCCTTCTGCGGTGCGGGGATGCTCCTTGCTTGTGTAGGAGCCAACCTTTATTTGTAAAAAATAGGCCCCATTGTAGACTTTTGGATGACGAAAAACTTGTACCCTTGTTGCCGCTTGGCCTTCAAGCTAAATAGATGCGATCGAGAATGTTTTTCTGCAAAACTCGCTCTTGATTGCGGCGTTAGCTGAACCATCAGAGGGGCCAGTGGGGAACAGAGGGCCTATAAAAGGCTCCCTAGCCCGCAGCTCCTTGGCCACCCTTAGTCTTGCTTCCTCTAGCTTCTTGCCCTCCCTGCCCCTTCACAAACCACAAGGCCATGTCGGGGGAGGTAGGGATGTCCTTCTCAGGGACGTCGACGGCTGCGTTCGTGCACCGGGGCGCGGCGGAGGCTCCCAGGGGAACTAGGGCCCGTGTCGCTGGAGAAGAAGACGAGGTGATGTCGCGCCTGGCCCTCGCAATGGGCGTTTCACGCTTGGCGACGATCTCGGGTCCCGCAACCCAGGAGGAGGCTCGGGTTCGTGCGCTCCGCAAGGCTCAGCTTTTGGCGGCATTGAAGGAGAAGACCGCGGGGATCCCGGAGGCATCCCAGCTCTGGGAGGAGTTCGACGCCATCGAACAGGTCAGTGTTGCGTTTTTCTCGGCCCCTCGCTCCTCTTGGGCCTGGTCTAGATCCTGACCGAGCGTGTCCCCTGTCGCAGGCGGACGACAACGCCATGAGCGAGGTGGCGGCCGATGTGATCTCCCTGCTCCACTGCCTGGCGCCAGGACGCACCAAACAGCCAGGAGACACCTGAAAAATCCTTCCGGGTTCCCCCTCTCCTCCCAGGCGTCCCCGGGAATCGAGAGGTCCCCCGTTGGGTGCGAACAAGGCAAGGGCGCATAGCAAGGAGCGCTAACTCCAAGCTGGCCTTAGTAGCACAGGGTCTAGTAGTTGCACAACCGAATGTAAATTCAAGAATGTAATTCAGAATGTAAATTCGGATGTATGCAGCCCTAGACTCAACTCCCGGGGTCATTTCCCAAATCTTCCTTTGCACTAACACGCCGTCTGGTTTTCAGAGGAGGCCACTTAGGTGCAAGGCACTCTACCTCCGCACGATAGATGTACCCCCTAAGTCGGACTATACCTTCCGGGAGTCCTTCGCCACTGTCCACGGGTACTAGGCCAGAGGGAAACGGACCGTTCACCGGGGTGGTCGCATACCCCCGCAAAGGCTCTCATCAACCGTCAAGCATGCGCAGGTCGATGGTATGTTGACTCCGAGCGAGATGTTATGCCTAAATGCAGGATGCTGATGCAAGAACTTAGCTGTTTTCCTGTCGTGTCTCCGGCCCATCCAGTCCTTCCCGGGTGTCGAACTCCTTCTTTTTTGTGTCCCGCCACCCAATACTGTCCCGGGAAGGAGCTACACACAGCAAACTTTTAGTAGGAAAAGAATCGACCCTCTTTCCTATCATGCTAGCATGTTATCCGAAGCAAACCGCAAGCACAGTTGGTAGTACATTTCTGTGGTGAGGTGCGTTTCACCACAGCACTGCCCGATTCCCCTTTCTGTGGCAGCACGGCATGATCAGGCGGTGGTGCCTTTGCCTGCGAGGCCACTCGCGGCGCTTCTACCCGTCTGCCACCGGTAGATATCAGCCCCCTGCTTACGGGTTGCTAAGGATAACACGCTTCCATGGAAGGATTGAGGCTCACGGGAATTGAAATAACTTATCTTTTATTCTCCTGGCGACGATTCTTACACCCTATTACATAACACTAGCCCCTCAGGCGTGCTTTAACGGATCCGACATTTGCGATTCATGTTCGTAATCAGGGGTAGAATTTCCGAAGGTTCTCGATGTTCCAGGCGTCGCCTTCCGGCCAGCCTTGCTCGTCCTCCAGGTACACCATTCCGGGTTTCAGGGTATGTGTCACCCGGAAGGGTCCTTCCCACTTTGATGACATTTTGTTCAGGCCTTGCATGTTTTGCGGAGTACCATGTCCCCGGGTTGCAGCTCCCGCGAGCGAACATGACGACTGTGGTATCGGCGGAGTCCTTGTTGGTACCGAGCTGACCGTAAGGAGGCCCGGCACCTTCTCTCTTCCAGCAGGTTTACGTCATCGATCCTCTGCTCTTCTTGCGTGTTCTCATCATATGTGAGCACCCGGGGTGATCCGTACTTGAGCTCTGATGGCAGGACAGCTTCAGCTCCATAAACAAGGAAGAAAGGTGTCTCTCCAGTGGCTCTGCTTGGTGTTGTTCTGAGTGACCACAGTACGCTCGGCAGGTGATTAATCCAGTTTTTCCCTTGCTCTCCAGCTTGTCAAAGGCTTTGGTCTTCAATCCCTTGAGAACTTCTGCGTTTGCTCGCTCTACTTGCCCGTTGCTTCTTGGGTAGGACACCGAGGCAAAACACACCTTGATGCCCATTTCTTCGCAGAAGTTGAGAAAGGCTTTGCTTGTGAACTGAGTGCCGTTGTCGGTGATGATTCTATTCGGTACTCCAAATCGGTAGATGATTCCCTCGATGAACTTGATGGCAGCCTGAGCCGTCTGACGTGGAACTGGCATTGCTTCCACCCACTTCGTGAACTTGTTGATTGCCACGAACAGGTATTCATGACCTCCCATGGACTTTGGTATCTTGCCGACGATGTCCAACCCCCAGACCGCGAACGGCCAGGAGATTGGTATCGGATGCAACGCTTGAGCTGGCTGATGCATGTTCTTGGCGTAGTACTGGCAGGCATCACAAGTCTTGACTAGTTGCTCCGCGTCGTGAAGTACCGCTGGCTAGTAGAACTCTTCCCGAAAAACCTTCCCCGCCTAGGATCTCGAAGCCACATGACTTGAGCATATTCCTTCGTGTATGTCCCTCAGTAGTTCTCGACCTTGTTCTTGCGATATGCACCGCATCTTGACTCCATTTTCGCGCCGCCGGTAGAGCTCGCCGTCGATTAGGACCTAGAGCTTTGCCCGGCGGGCCACTTGCTCGGCTTCGTGGTCATCCTCCAGGAGGGCGTGTTCCACCATCTACTTGATGATGTCCTGGGCCCAGGGTGGATGGGTCCGTCCCACCAGCAGTACCTCCTGGCCAGAAGGAAGCAGAGCTTCATCGGCCGCTGGCACTGCCGGGTCTTGGGCTTCCTGGCTGGCTACCCGTGTTGTTGATGTAGAAGGGTTGCCAGCCTCCTTTGTTGCTGAAGAACTTGGCTTCAGCCTCTTGGGAGAGACTGAAGGTCGCTTGAGCACCTCGATGTAGATCCCGGGAGGTACCGGTTCTCGCTTGGACGCCAGTTGTGATAGCTCGTCCACAGATGTGTTTTCTTCCCGCGGTACGTAAGTAGCCCTGAAGCTACTGAAGCGCCGCTGGAGTTTCCACACTTCTTCGACGTACGGCGCCATCTGAGGGCAGGCATACTCTTTGTTGACTTGCTTGATGACTAGCTGAGAGTCACCCTTGACGATGATCTTGCCGATGCCGAGGCCGATGGCAGCACGATGTCCCGCGAGCAGACCCTCGTACTCCGTCGTGTTGTTGGAGATGTTTCCTTGGTAGTGCATTTGAACGACGTACTTCAGGCGCTCACCGGTTGGTGAAGTGAGGACGACCCCGGCACCTCCTTGCCCCTTGGTGTAGGAGCCGTCGAAGTGCATGGTCCAGGTGTCGGGATCCTCCTTCCCGGGAAGGCTCGTCTCCTCCTCCGGGTTGTCGATCGCCGTGTCGGTCCACTCGGCTATGAAGTCAGCCAGTGCTTGGCTCTTGATGTTGTCCGTGTGCTCGAACTTGAGGCCGAAGCCCTGGAGTTCCATGGCCCACGCCGAGATGCGTCCGGTGGCTAGCGGGTTCTCCAGAGGACTCCTTAGGTTGTACTTGGACACCACCGTGATTGGGTGCCCCTCGAAGTATGGCCTCATCTTGCGGGAGGCGATAAGGATCGCTAGCAGCAGCTTCTGCATCATGGGATACCGCTCCCGGGCGTCGCGCAGCACTGAGCTGACGAAGTAGACCGGGTGCTGCACCTTTCGGGTCACTGATCCTTTGGCGGGTTCGACGTTCTCCACGTCCTTGGTGCTCCGGGGTGTTGTTGGAGTAGCCCCCGGCTGCGTCGTCTTGGAGTGTATTCCTTCATTCTCAACGCGTGGCTCGACGTTGATAGG
Source organism: Puccinellia tenuiflora (assembly GCA_012064385.1). Taxonomy (NCBI): domain Eukaryota; kingdom Viridiplantae; phylum Streptophyta; class Magnoliopsida; order Poales; family Poaceae; genus Puccinellia; species Puccinellia tenuiflora. The sequence continues at coordinate 54,975 of QRDG01001480.1, read as the reverse complement.
AGGGGGCGGGGTCCTGGGATCTTCGAACCCCTGAGCACCCAACCGCCCCTTCTTGCTTGGTTGCCCCGGGAACGGGTCCCCGGGACGCTTGCCCTTGCTTGGCTTCTTTGGAGATGCGTCGCGCTCGGCCACTAGCACGGCGCTGACCACTTGGTTAGTGGCCGCGATGTACAGTAGTAGTGGCTCCTTCTCCATTGGGGCCACAAGGATGGGTGGCGAAGCGAGGTAGCTCTTGAGTCACTGGAGAGCTTCCTCCGCCTCGGGGCTCCACTCTACTGGGCCCGATTTCTTGAGCAACTTGAAGAACGGCAAAGCCCGCTCTCCAAGCCTTGAGATGAAGCGCCCGAGTGCAGTGATGCACCCGTTGAGGCACTGCACGTCCTTGACTCGTCGGGGCGCTTCCATTCGTTCGATGGCCTTGATCTTGACGGGGTTCGCCTCAATCCCCCGGTGGGAGATCAGGAAACCCAACAGCTTGCCGGATGGGACCCCGAACACGCACTTGTCGGGGTTGAGCTTGAAGTTGACCCGGCGGAGGTTGTCGAAAGTCTCGTGCAGGTCCTGGACAAGGGAGTCCTGGAACCTCGTCTTGACCACGATGTCGTCGATGTAGGCTTTAACATTGTGGCCCAGCTGGGTCCCAAGGCACGCTTGCATCGCGCGCTGGAAGGTAGCGCCAGCGTTTCGGAGGCCGAAAGGCATCCGGGTGTAGCAGTAGCAGCCCTTGGGGGTGATGAAGGCCGTCTTCTCCTGGCCCTCGACCGCCATCAGGATCTGGTGGTACCCGGAGAAGGCATCCAGGAAACACAGTGACTCGCAACCGGCTGTGGAGTCCACGATCTGATCGATGCGCGGCAGAGGGATCGGGTCCTTGGGGCAGGCCTTGTTCAAGTCTGTGAAGTCGATGCAGAGTCGCAACTTGGAGGAGTTCGGCTTTGGCACCACCACCGGGTTGGCTACCCAGGTGGGATGAGGTACCACTTTGATGACACCAGCTTCCAGTAGCTTGTCGGTCTCGGAGACGATGAACTCCAACTTTTCCTTGCTCTACTTCCGCACGACCTGCTTCACGGGGCGGGCTTCCGTGTTCACCGCCAGTTTGTGCTCGATCACCTCCCTTGGTACACCGGGTAAACCCGACGCTTCCCATGTGAAGACGTCAGAATTTTCCCGAAGGAAGGCGACGAGCGCGCTTTCCTATTTGTCGTTGAGGTGGGCACCGATGGTGATGGTGCGAGAGCCGTCACTCGTGAGTGCCACCTTCTTGGTCATCTGCGGGTCGCCGCGAAATGGTGCCCTCTTGGAGGCCGCGGGTGCCGAGCTTCCGGGGTTCCCTCCGCCCCCGAGAGCAGCATCAGCACCAGTGTCTTGCATGTCTTGTCGGGTGTCCGCCGTTGCGGCCACCGTCTGGTTCAGTCTCTGGACGCAGTAGATGGCGTCGTCGATGTCGGCCTTGATCCTGATCACCCCCCAAGCCACCGGGATTTTCATCATGTTGTAGGCGAAATGAGAGACGGCCATGAACTTGGCCAGCGCGGGTCGGCCGAGTATGCCGTTGTAGGGGAGCGGCGTGTCGGCGATGTCGAAGACGATCTCCTCGGTGCGGAAGTTCTCGGGGCCACCAAACGTGACCGGAAGAGAGATCTTCCCCAAAGGCCGTGTGATATTCCCGCTCACACCTTGGAACACGCCGGTGTCTTGCAGGCGAGAGAAAGGGATTTGCAAAGTGGCCAGGACCTTTGCCGTCAGCAGGTTGAGGCTAGAGCCTCCGTCGACCAGCATCTTGGTGACCTTGAAGTTGTGGATGATGGGCGACACGACCAGGGGCAGTGTCCCTACCCCGACGGTGGTGTCAGGGTGATCTTCCGGGTCGAAGGAGATGACCTGGTTAGACCACTCCAGGGGCTTTAACGGCGCTGGGGCGACCGCGTTCAGCTCCCGGACGAGTCTCTTGCCGGCGCTGTTGGAGGGAGGCAGGGAGGCTCCCCCGTGAATGCACCCGACGATGCCATTGACTTCTTGGAATTGTCCGTTGCCGCCGCCCTGAGGAGCCGGAGCGTCCCCGTTGTCAGCGAACTCCGCGTTGTTTGGCCCGCGCCCGCCTTGGCCACCGCGCCCTCCTCCGCGGCCTCCGTGTCCTCCACCACGCCCCCATCCCCGGCCGTCACCACCCTGACGACCTATGGGACAGTTCCGGGAGTAGTGCTCGTGGAGTCCGCAGCTGAAGCAGGCACCTGGGCCGGTTCCGCCTCCTTGATGTTGCGCGCGCGCAGCGAGGCCGTTGACTTGGCGGCAGTCCTTGAGCGGGTGATTGCCATCGGGGTGGACGTGGCACCATGGATCTTCGTCACCCTCAGAAGTCGAGGCTGGCTTGACCTTCTTGGGGAGAGGCTCGGTGACGAAGATGCGCTTGTCGGGACCGGAGCCCCGCTTCTTGGTCTTGGTGGGAGTGGCTTTGTCCTCGGGTTCCTCCTCCCCGGGGACTCTGACCCCCTCTTCTGCGCGGGCGCAGCGGTCCGCGAGCTCCCATAGCTCGCGGGTAGTCTCGATGCGATGAGTGCTCAACTTCTCGCGCATCCGGGTGTGTCGAACGTTGGCGTGGAAGGACTGAATCACCAGCTCCTGCTTGATGCTGGGGATGGTGTTCATCTTTTGCGTGAAGCGTTGGATGAACTTGCGGAGAGTTTCACCCGGATGCTGCTTGAAGTCGTGCAGGTCACTGGGAACTCCTGGGCGCTGGTAGCCGCCCAGGAAAGCCCCCAGGAATGCCTCCTTCAGTGTCCGCCAAGATTGGATGGAGCACTTGGGGAGGTTGAGGAGCCATGACTGAGTGTCTCCCTTCAAGGCCAATGGGAAGCAGTTGGTCATGACCTCGTCGGCCCCGGCAACCACCGCAGCCAGCGAGTATAGCTGCAGGAAGTCCCGAGGGTTGGTGGTGCCATCGTAGCGGAGGACGTCGATCTTGAACTTCTTGGGCCAGGTGGCCTGGCGAAACTCAGGAGAGAGGGCGAGACAACCCTCAGCGATGTCGTCATCTCGATCATCCCGTCGATGGCGCTCTCGACGACGTTCGATGCGGGTGCGTGCATCCTCGTGGAGACGGTTGTTGAGGTCGTTGCGCAGATCCAGGTTGCGCGTGGAGGATGAACCAACGGAGATGGCCGGGCCGCCGTTGCGGTTTGCCCGACCCGCCGCGGGAGGGTTTGCTTGAGGAGGCATGGCTTCACTGTAGCGCCCCGACCCAGAACTATACAGTGAAACGCTGTGTAACCGGTCATGCTACACAATCGAGGGTTACTGGGTTTACCAATCCCAGGCCAAAACTCATTGGCAGGTGTGCTCGGAATGGATCATCGGCACACAACACCTCGATCATGCCATAAGCTCAGACATCGCTTTCACGTATAGTACAGAGACCGAGACTTGTGGAACAACTGGCACATTGCAGACTCTACGACACAAAAGCATATAGCAACTCATATAAGAGAAGAATACAAATATTACACATCAAAAGGTCACAGACCATCAATTCAACAAGCGGAAGCGGGTAGTGTTGTCTAACAACAAGATGCAAATATATGGCCTAAGAGGCCTATAAATAAAAGATCCCAGCCAGCTTGTTCCACGGTCCCAAGCTGCCACCTGGGAACCCCGGACTAGTAGTCGACGTCCACGTAGAACCCACCTAACTGCTCGGTGTCGTCCTCCTCTGAAATACAAATATAAAGGCAGCAAAGAGAGACTGAGTACGATGTACTCGCAAGTTTAGTAGGGCGATATAGGCCCAATGACTGACGGAGGCTCTAAAGCTTTATATGTATTTTTTTTGCACAAAGCTAATTTTCATAAACCGAAACTTAAATGACACATGGCATTCGTCTACTCAGAAATAGTTTTATAAAGGGGTAAGAGAGTAATCTTTTCCTCTTCGGTTCTCGGCGAACCAACTTGTAGCCAAACCCACTCATTTTCACCAAGGCACCCCCTCGAATCACCCTCGAGGAAATAAACCTTTACCACACGTTGGTTATGCAACCTTTAGCTGCCATATCAATTAGATTAAGGTTCTCTATGGTCTTATCGTCCATTACCAAGTCGTCCATAACCGCGGACATGGCTTTTCGAAAAGATTTAACCCTGCAGGGGTGTACTAATTTACCCGTTGGTACCGTCCGGCTCACCTGATTGGCCCTCTTCCGGGGAAGGCCGGCAAGCGGGCGCGTTTAAACCTTTACCTCGCGTGAGACTATCCAAGAGTCATCAGTGGCCACAGGGCAAGTTTACCCAGCCTATTTCAGCCCCTGCCCCATCGCCACGCCCTAAACACAAATCCTCATCAACATCATCTTTCCACTCACACGCAAATGGAAAAACCGAACTAGAGGACCCTTGGATACGCCCGCACAAGTTATTCGGTTAGTAAGGCGCCCATACACCCACCAATGGCAGCACGCTCGTCTTGGTTCAAGAGGTAAAGAACTCGCACCTAGGGGAAAGAGTGAGGCAAAACACCATCCCCGATGGCAACTCACCCATGCCGTCTTAGCATTTTAATTAAGCACCCCACATATCCACCATTGTCCGAACCATTCCATCAACATCAATAAATATGGAATTAAACAACGGACATAACTAGCATTTAACTAAGCATGGCTAAGCATAGCTAAGCATATGAACACAACACTTAAAATTCTTGTCTCCGGCCAACACATCAAACCTAGAGTTCATAGGTAGGGAGACATGTGATGGTTTAGGGGATAAACATGCATTCATGGGATACTCTACATCTTGATCAAAAGAGACATTTGAATCGCATGCAATATTATGGTCGGTAAAATAAGTTTATAAAATCATAGGATGCTAGAATGCCAAGAAGGTTAGTGTAACGCCCCGACCCCAGAACTATACAGTGAAACGTTGTGTAACCGGTCATGCTACACAATCGAGGGTTACTGGGTTTACCAATCCCAGGCCAAAACTCATTGGCAGGTGTGCTCGGAATGGATCGCCGGCACACAACACCTCGATCATGCCATAAGCTCAGACATCGCTTTCACGTATAGTAAAGAGACCGAGACTTGTGGAACAACTGGCACATTTCAGACTCTACGACACAAAAGCATATAGCAACTCATATAAGAGAAGAATACAAATATTACACATCAAAAGGTCACAGACCATCAATTCAACAAGCGGAAGCGAAGTAGCGTTGTCTAATACAACAAGATGCAAATTATGGCCTAAGAGGCCTACAGATAAACATCACCCAAGCCAGCTTGTTCCACGGTCCCAAGTTGCCACCTGGGAACCCCGGACTACTAGTCGATGTCCACGAAGAACCCACCTAGCTGCTCGGTGTCGTCCTCCTCTGAAATACAAATATAAAGGCAGCAAAGAGAGACTGAGTACGATGTACTCGCAAGTTTAGTAGGGCAATATAGGCCCAATGACTGACGGAGGCTCTAAAGCTGTATATGTAGCTATTTTTGCATAAAGCTAAATTTTATAAGCAAGACATAAATGACACATGGCATCGTCTACTCAGAATATTTTTCATAAAAGGGGTAAGAGGGTAACATTTCATCTTCGGTTCTCGGCGAACCTACTTGTAGCCAAAACCACTCATCTTCACCAAAGGCACTCCCTCGAATCACCCTCGAGGAAATGAATCTTTATCACACACGTTGATTTGCAACCTTTAGCTGCCAAATTAATTAATTAACGTTAAGGTTTTCTATGATCCCGTAAATCCATTCCCAAGGCGTCCATAATCGCGGACACGGCTTTTCGAAAAGATTAACCCTGCAGGGGTGTACTAATTTACCCACCGGTACCGTCCGGCTCACCTGATTAGCCCTCTTCCGGGGAAGGCCGGCGAGTGGGCGCGGTTAAACCTTTACCTCGCGTGAGACTATCCAAGAGTCATCTGTCGCCACAGGACAGGTTCAGTGCCTATTTCAACACCCTGCCCCATCACCACGTCCTAAACACCACCATCCTCATCAATTCCTTTTCCGCTCACACACACGGCAAATGGAAAAGAGAACTAGAGGACCCTTGGATACGCCCGCACAAGTTATTTAGTTAAAGGGGATTCCATATGTCCCCACCAATGGCAGCACGCTCAGACCTTGGTTCCGAAGACAGGAACTCGCACTTAGGGGCAAGAGTGAGGCAAAACACCATCCCCGATGGCAACTCACCCAAGCCTTTTTAGCAATTAATTAAGTACCACCACGACCTCCACATTGTCCGATCCTTCCATCAATTGCATAAATCATGGAATTAAATAACGGACGTCTAAGCATTTAACTAAGCATTGCTAAGCATATAAAACCAACAATTAAGTATTTGTCTCAGGCCAACACATCATCTCTAGGGTTCATAGGTAGGGATACATGTGATTGGCTCAGGGAAAACATGCATTCATAGGATTCTCTATATTTTGGACAAATATACATTTGAATCGCATGCAATATTGTGGTGGATAAAATAAGTTTATAAAACTTTAGGATGCTAGAATGCCAAGAAGGTTGGGTTATCTCTTGCCTTGCTGCCGGGGCGTGTAGTACTGCTCGTCGGGGTAAGTAGCGTTAATCTCGACTCCGGAATCTATCGATACCCAAAAGAAAATACAAAGAACAAATAAATCAGAGGAACACAAGGTGCAACGCTCAATCACATGATGACATGTCAATTTGATGCAAAGATATCATCATTTAATTTATCTAACAAATTAAATGGAGTTCCAAATCATTAGAGCAATTATTTGGAAACAACTCCATATTTTTCTTAGTGACCACATTCTTCATAAATTATCAATTTATTAGAGAAGTGGCTCAATATGTATGAACATGACATGAATGGTTAGGGTTTGTCATTCCGATCATTTTGATATTTTATTTGTAATTTTCGGGGCACCGATGAATAAATAGCAAATTAAATAATTAATTGAATTTAAATCATTTAATCATATTATGAAAACATCAAATAAATATTTGTGATCATGAGTTGATATTTGAAATGTTGATCACATTGATATTTTATTCATAAATTTTGGAACAATATTTAATAAGTTATGATTTTTCCTAATTTGGTATTATTTAACCCATTTTAGGAATTCTTAAATAAACCACAAGATTATAGCTTCAAAGGACAGAAACAATTATTCTATCTTGTAGAGTTTATTTTTCTGAACATTTTGAAATTTGGTTTGCAATTTTTGGAGCAATATTTGAAAAGATATGAATTATTTAAATTTAAATTAATATTCTGTTTTTACTATATAGGCCGGCCCACGGGTCGGCCCAGGCCGGTTTCAGGCCGGAAGGGTGCCTGAGGCGGCCGGCCTCAGAGCCGGCCCAGACCGGGGCCAGGCCGGGCTCAAGCCAGAGGGAACCGGCCACATGGCCGGTCCAGACCTGGCGTTAGGCCAGGCAGTGGCCCGAGGGGGGCGGCCTCCCGGCCGGCCCAGGCCGGGCGCCAGGCCGGTCAAGCGGGGCACGCGCGCGGCGGCACCTGACGAAGAATGGCCGGCGACGACCCTTTTCGGGCGGCGCGCCGTGGTGACTAGTGCGTGCTAAAAGTGCGCGGCCTCGGAAGGCCGCAAGTGCGAGTGTTTGTGCATAGTGGGGAGGCGCAGGACGACATGAGCGTGCGCGTCGCGGCATGGCTGTGGCGGCGACCGGCGGCATCTCGCACGAATACGAGGCCACAGAGGGGGAGGAGGGGAGGAAGGGTGTCCTGGAGGTGCGCGTGCTCACCAGGGACGCGTGCCGGGCCGCGGGTGGTCCGGGGAGGTCAGGGCGGCCGGAATTTGGTGAAGATCGACGGCGAGGAGCGGAGGACGGCGTCGGGAGAAAACACGCGATTAGCTCGCGTCCGGTCCTCCCAGCACGCAGGCGTCGGCGGAGAAGCTAGAGGGCGACCCGGCGGTGCTTTAGCCCGCTTCGATTCGTCCGGGGCAGCGGCGGTCGACGGCGGAGCTCGGTGGCCGACAGCGGCGACGACGGCGGGGAAAGATTAGGGTTAGGGTTCGTACGATGGGGAGAGCAAGTAGAGAGGGCAGGTGGGTGTCCTCGGCGTGGTCCTTGACCACCAGGGAGACGCGGTAGGGCGACATGGGCTTCGGCCAGCTCGGAGGCATGGCGCCAGTGCACCATGGCATCACAGTGAGAAGAGAGGGAGAGAGAGAGGCTGACAGTGGGGGACCCACTGTCAGTGGTTTAAACTTTTCTGGTTTCTTTTAAATTCAGCAGACTTCAGGGATTTAATTAGAGCACTAGAACATTTTTATAAAATCTGTAAAAATTCATATAAGCCCCATTTGACCTTTAGAACCTCCACAAAAATTGGTGAGGCAAAATAAAAAGTTTTGGTAAAAAGTTGTTCACAGCCTTTAATTAAAAGTATTTTTGACAAATTCCAATTTGTATTTAATTGGAGTATTTAAACAATTCCAAAAATAGTGAAAATATTCATGGAGGCTCTAACAATAACATTGAAGCTCTCCATGATTTTAGTTTGAATTTTTGGAATGTTTAACTTGGTTTCAAAAATAGGAAAGTAAATTAGCCAATTTGAATTCTCGTATTTATTTCTCATTTGGCAATAATTAGAAATTGAGAATTGGTTTCCAAAAGTAAACTTGGAACTTCCTAAACAATTTGGAAGTTCATTTAGTTTGTTGACATGTCGAGCAATGGTCTTTGGTTTGGATGTTGGGTGTTAGCCTCCCCATTTCAATTTGTTTCCAATTGGATGTTAGAATTAGCAATTGCATATGGATGCTATGATGCAAACATGAAAACAAAAAGTGGAAAACTTCTTCGTATTTTTCATTACCAAGTTGGGGCTGTTATAGTTAGGATATCTATTGCCTTGCTGCCAGGGCGCGTAGTACAGCTCGTCGGGGTAAGTAGCGTTAACCTCGACTCCGGAATCTACCGATACCCAAAAGAAATACAGAGAACAAATAAATCAAAAGAACACAAGGTGCAAATGCACAATCACATGATGCCATGACAAGTTGATGCATTGATATCAACATTTAATTTATTTAACAAATTATATGGAGTTCCAAATAATTAGGGCAATTATTTGGAAAACACTCCATATTTAACTTAAGGTCCACATTGTTCATACTTTTATTAATTTAACCAAAGTGGTTTAAATATGCATGAACATGACATAAATGTATAGGGTTTGTTCTTCCGATCGTTTTGGTACCTTACTTGTAATTTTCAGAGTACCGATGAATAAATAGCAAATTAAACAATTATTTGACTTTAACTCTTTTAATCACCTTATGAATAACATCAAGTAAAAGTTTGTGATCATGAGATGATTTTAGCATGGTTTGAATGCAATAGAAGTGTGGATCAAAATTTGTACAACATTTGCGAGATTTGAAAAAAGAGAAGTTAAGTTATGATTCTCACAAGTTTCTCAAACTGGTTCGGAATATGTCCGGATTGGTCCGGAATATTCCAGATGGTCCGGAATAATCCGGGCTCATTCCGAGCCAAACCCGAGGTGACCTCAAAAAGTTTCTGTTAGGGTTTCGGAATTTGTCCGGAAAGGTCCGGAAATTTCCGGTCGAACCGGAATCGATCCGGAATAATCCGGGTGATTCCGGACGACTCGATCCTGGGCAAACTGCGACGGCGGCGGCGGTTGCGCGCGATGCGAGCACGCAATAGAGGGAGAGGGGAAACGGGAGGAAGTCTAGGGGAGAGCGGAGCTCACCCTGAGCACGCCCATGTGGTCGGTGAGGCCGGAGAGGGAGGGACGGCGACAGATTTCTCCCGGCGGAGCTCGGCCGGAGCGGAATGAAAACGAGGACGGTGGCATCGATTCCCGGCACCCCGTGCCGATTCCTTCGGTGTGGAGGAGCAGCACGGCAAGGCGGAGCTAGTGGCAGCGTCGGTGCGAGCTGAGGCGGCCGGAGTCGACGGCGGCGTGCTAGGCACTAGCGGCGGCGTGCGGCGTGGCCGTGGGGAGCTCGGGAGGGAGAGAGAGGGAAAAGCAGGGGAACGGGGAGCAGGTGAGCGAGGGAGGCGTCTTTGACTGCGGGGCTCGGCAAGGAGGGCCCGGCAGCGGCAAGGCGCGCGAGGGGAGCAGGTGGGAGTCGAGCGGCATGGCGCCAGTGCGCCCTGTCGCCACTGTGCTTCGTTCGGAATTTTCCGGAAAGGTCCGGAAAATTCCGGTCGACCCGGAATGGATCCGGAAAAATCCGGGTCATTCCGGACGATATACTTTTGACAGAACAAGGCTGGGTTTTATTTGGGCAAAACCACCAACCCAAAATTTATAGAAAAATTTAGGGACGCTCCAAACAAGAATAGGGAGCTCCCCATATTTTCCGTTGGATTTTTAGGGCAACTTAAAAAGGGTTCAAAAGTAGGAACAATCTTGAACCACAATTGAAGTTTTGAAAGCTAGACAAACAAGGGAGGCCCAACCATTTGGTTCTTTGGCAAAGGAGTGAACTTAGGTACTTGTTGGGCCATAAGGTCACCTGTCATGTTAAGGGTTGTACCATTTGGAGCATTTAATGGTTTAAAGGTTGGGGAAGGTTCGGCTTCCCTTTTTAAAGGTGTTCCCAAGTGTTGGTTGTCACTTAACAACTTAAAATATGCCATGATGCACACAATGAGGAACAAAAAGTGGAAAAATTATTCGTATTTTCCAGTACAAAGCTGGGGCTGTTACATTCAACTGGGCGATCTCCCCGGGGAGGGTCCCGGGGTTCTCGCGCCTCTGCTCCCTTGGCTCCGGGGCTGTCGATGGTGGGGGCATGAACGGGCTCACACCTGGGACCGCCGTCGGCGAAGTGGAGGAGTTCCTCCACACGGGTCCGCCACTCCTGGTAGACCTTGGGGTTGTCGGTGCTGGGTGGAAACTGGATCAGAGCCTTGGCGGTGACGAGGGCGTCGTGGCGGGCCTGCGTGTCGTCCGAGAGGAGAGTGCAGGACTTGCTCTTGGTGCCCTGCTGACCCTTGCCAGCGCGGGAACCCTCGCTCTTTTCACAAACAGAAGGATCCTCGCCGGTGTTGCCACCCATGCTCTTCTCCGCGCCACCATCTTCACCGCTCCGGGTTGGGCCGCCTGCCCCGCCCAGAGCGTCCTTCTCCGGAGGTGGAGGAGGAGAAGCCCAGTTTGCAGCAGCAGCGCGACGCTCGCCGGTAGCCTGAGAGCGCGCAGGGGAGGCCGCCTTGGATGCCTGGACGTCGGGCCTCTTCTTTGGTGCCATGGACGACGAAGAACTTGACGCAGATCTCCTTGAAGATCTCGAAGCCGATGAAGAACTCGAGGAAGATCTTGACGAAGAACACGAAGCCGATGAAGAAGAAAACAGCGCTTGCGCCCCCTACCTGGTGCACCAGATGTTGTGTCTTGGATCACGGACACCGGGAGTAAAGGATACCCCCTTTTTAGGTTCGGTATGGGGCGCGAAGGAGGCTGAGTGATGTCTTCCGCCCGGGGGCTTTGTCTATGCTCAAGATCTACGTACTAGCTAGCATCACGGAGACACAAGGAGTTTACCCAGGTTCAGGACGCCCGGAGGCTAACAGCCCTACTCCTGCATGTCTGGATTGAGAGGTGTATCATGGTGTAGCTTTACAATGGTGGTTGTGGGTGAGAACACGGGAGGTGTTGGCTAGAGGTTGAAGACGAGCAGATCCTGGCCCGGAGGAGATCACCTCTCGTCTAAGCTACTCTTGGACTTGTGCTCTACCTAGCCTAGCCTCCCTGAACTTATCTTAACTTGTCCCAGCGTGTCCCAACTTGTCCCAGCATCCCCCTTTGTCCCAGCGTCCTAACTTGTCCCAGCGTCCTCCCTCCTCCCTTGGGTGCCTTGGTCCTCCTTTTATAGGCTAAGGGGATACCACAGGTGCACCCTTGGGGCCGGAGGGGTTTTGGCGGGAAGACCCCTCCGGGTTCTCCTTAGGAGGCGACGTGGCCTCCTCTCGTCCAAGTATTCTTCTCAGAGGGGGTAGGTGAGGCCGCCCACCTTTTCCAGAGAGGGCGGACCGAGGCTGACAGCTTTTCCGCCTCTGCCCCCCTTTGGCGCCTCCGTCTTCTTGGCGCCCAAGTCTTCTAGAAGCTTCCAGCCAGGGCTGGCAAGCTTATCCTCTTTAAGCACTGGAGGTTGGTTCCCGGGGTGAGCCTGGCCTCCTGCCGGGTGTCGGGGTCCCGGGACCTCCATGCCTGCTTCCGGGTCGAGGGGGCCCCGGAGGGTCCCCGAGTCCTTTGCCTTGGTTGTCGATGCCGTGCGCGCCGGGGCGCCGTGGGGCAGATGGAGGGCCCATCTGCCAGTCTTGTGCCTTGGCCTTGAGTGCCTCCTTGGTGGGCCCATGTGCGATGGACCCACTTTGACCGCATCAGGGGAACCCCATGTTCCACTGTTGCGACAGCCTTAGACAGAAGGTTGCCTGTCTAGCCACTGATACCCTCCAGGGCAGCTAGAGCACCTTCCAGGTCCTTGGGAAGATCTTGGCTGCCATTGCCCGCAGAAGCACCCAAGTACCCTAGAAGAAAACGAAGAGGGATAAATTTGCAAATGAAGAAAGAACAACAGCAAGATAAAGAGTATAAGGACAGAATATTGGGCGAACCTGACAAGGAGTTCGCGACAGCCCCAAGTCGCTGGGCGGTTACCTTCTCCCGCCTTTCGGCTTCCTCCCTGGCAGATCGCGAGGCGTCATCCGCTCACGCACAAGCATTGGCATCGGCGGAGTCAAGCTTCACCTTTAACTCGGAGGTCCGCAGCGCGGCGTCATCTCTCTCACGCTGGACCCGCGCAAGAGATTTTGCAAATAGTACACAATAAGGAAGAAGTATAATGGAAAAGCTAAGCTGAACAAATAGGAGAAGTCTACCTCGCAGTTCAATGGACTGCTGGCTGAGCCGAGCAATCTCTGCTTCCATGGAGGCATAGCGGTGGCCTATGGCAAGCAGGTCACATGTAACCGGCTGCGAAAAGCGCAGAGAAAAAGTTAAATACCTGCTTCTGAGTCCATACCCAACTGTGCCAAGTCGCATATGCACTCGGGGGCTACTCCCATCGGGAGCGCTGGCGCGCACCCGATCATACAAAGAGCACAAGACAAAATCAAAGAAAGTGGCTTGAGTCTATACCCGACTATAGATAGTCGCATATAGACTCGGGGGCTACTCCCATCGGGAACGCTTACGCGCACCCGACAACGGAAAACAAAGAGTAAAACAACTTACGTGCTCGACGGACGCCAGCGGAGGAGCGCTGACGATGGTCACAAGGTCACTACCAGGGGCAGCCGCCGCAGAAGTGTCCGCAGCGCCGCGATCGGGCGGCAGTGGAGGAGCCATGGTACCCTTTGAACCAGGGTCTGCGCTCTCGCACTCCTCCTCTTGTTTTCCCATGTCCGGCTGAGCGTGTTTCTCACCGGAAGAGTCGCTAGAAAGGACAGTCGAATCACTCCAAAAAGTACAAAACATCAAGGCCTTCGAAAAAGAAACATAAGAAGCAAGGTGCTGACTTACGAGCTCAGTTCAGTCAGGAGGATGTCGGGGTCGAGGAAGTCCGACGAAACGCGAGCCTTTTTTGACGGAGGGTCCGCAGAGCCTCGTGCCAGTGCAGCTTCATCACCAGTGCGGGCATGAGGCGACGATGAGCCAGAGTCGTCGGCACTGGCACTCGGCTGCGATTTCTTGGGCACCTTCGAGCCGGCGCAGCGGACTCGCTTCCGGCGGGTCTCCAGCGGAATTTCATCACTGTCCGCACCTTCCGTGTCATTGGGTGACACAGCGGAGGAGACAGAGATGTCACGGTCATCATGATCCACCCGAAGGTCCGGGGCAGCAGATGTTCCCTTACCCTCGGGCAGCGGTGGCAGGCTAACAAAGGTGGAAAACCCCTTCAAAGGGCAACAGTACAAAGATTGAGAAAAAGAGGCAAAAATCCAAAAACAGGCGGTGAAAATCACGAAGTTACCTCAGGCACAGGGTTATCCACGCTGAAGGGGATGACGGGCGAGTCGAGGACGTGCGTCTCACCAACCTTCAGCATGGTCAGCGCACACACTCGAGCTTCAACCTCGCCCGGTGAGAGCTCCTTTGCGGATACGCGTGTCGCATCTGTGGCGCCAGCGTACTCGTACAACGGATGCTCCCGAGCTTGGATGGGGTGGACGCGCCGTCTGATGAATGTGGCGATCAGGTGCACCCCGTTCACCTCTTTGCCCGCGAACTTCAACAGCGTGGCCACCCGAGACAATAATGGAGTCGCTTCCTTGGCCTCCCGGACATCGGGTCGGTGCGACCACGAGTTTTTCTTCTCCACGACGACGCCGCCTCGGAACGGCGGCACTCCGTACAACTGCCCTGGCTTGCAGGTGTCGGAGACATAGAACCACTTCTTCCGCCAGTTTTGCACGGACTCAAGGTGCTTCAGGTCGAAGTACTCGATGTCCCCACGCGTCTGGATCCCGAAGCCGCCCAGGGGATACACGCCATGAGGACTGGCGTTGCGCTTCACGTTGAAGATCCTCTGCCACAGCCCCCAGTGCGGGTGTATCCCAGGGAAACACTCGCACAGGATGATGAAGCAGGAGATGTGGAGCACGGCGTTGCAGGAGATGTGGAGCACGGCGTTGGGGGTGAAGTCGTGCAGCTGTACGCCGTACGCGTACGTCAAGCCGCGGAAGAATTCATGAACAGGGAAGGCGAATCCCCTATTCACGAAGTCGACAAAGCAGACGCGCTCGTCGTCTCGGGGACGAGGGGAAACCTCGTCGCTGGGAGCCCGTACCTTCATCTTCTCCGGCGACGGCAGGTAGCCGTCGCGGCACAGCACCTCAAGCTGGCGCTCGGTCACGGAGGACCGTTGCCAGTTGCCATGCACCCTCTTCAGATCGCCCGACCCGGCGGCATCGGTGGCGGCGGTAGAGGCGGCTGCAGCGGCTGCTCCGGTGGTCCTCTTGCTACTGGTCCTCTTCGTCATAGCGGCGCGAGGAGGAACTAGGCTCTCTTGTTCTCTGTTTTGACTGGGAGGACAGCGGCAGGGCGCAAGAGAAGGGATGAACTGCGCGGTGAGAATGGGCATTTTTTCACCGCGTCGCCCGTACGTCCCTATTTATCCTCTGGAGCAGAGTGATCTTAGCCCTCGATTTTCGCATCATGCGGAACGGCAAAGATCAAACCCTACACGCGGCAAGCGCGGAGGACAACCGTCGCGGGCTGTATCGCCCACTACGCACGGGAAATGAGGAGGCCACCATCATTGCGCCGCGTAAAAACCGCGACATGTCGTCAAACTGACGAGATGACCCGTCCGGTCATTTCGTTGCAGGCCAAGCAGCAGAGCGCATCGGTTGCGGCGAGCACGCCGATGATGTCGTCAATGACGTAATCCAAGGTCAGCTTTAATTCAAATCCTTTGCAATACACTCGACCTAATACAGCATCGGGTCCCTGAGTTATTCGACTAAGATGTCGTAAACTCCATATCACTCCCATCGGGAGCAAAAAATTCTCAAAGTAATCTACGAGGTCAGCGGGTTGAGATTATCCCCAATTACAAGTAATTCAGCATAATCTCGGGGGCTACTCCCATCCGGAGCGCTATCGCGCACCCGATAACTGAGAGACTAAGGGGCACTCGAAAGGTTATCGACTCTGGTCTAACCCGAGCAAAAACAAAGAAAATTCCCGAGATGAATCAAACACAGCTGACCCTCGGATGCTGCATTTACCGTGCAAAGGTAAGTCCCACCGATTCGTCGTGTAGGGCCGGGACTGACAGCAACAGCTGACGTACCTGACAAATGTGCCGCACCAACAGGCATGATGAAAACCCCGACGGACGCGTTGGATACCCTATAATCTCAGTTCGACTCTGTGAGACCTCAAATATGGCCTGAGTCGAATGGTCAAGCTTCCGGATTCGAGCCCGGGAACTCGAGTCTGATGTAGGCTGGTAGAGTTTGTGCTCAAGAGCACTTAACTAGTCCCGATACTGTCGAGTGAACCAGGCCTGCCATGTCGAGCATCCCACGACTAAAGCGCCCTGTGAAATGGGTACGAAACATAATATCTAAAGTTGAAAACAGCCTTACTTGAACACCTGACTAAGGGTGGAGTCCTTGTCAGACTCCTTGAAGTCTATCAGGTCCTTGGGGGCTACTGACGTGGGTGTACCCTTCGGATGCACCACGGTTTGGATACCTGGTATTCAAACATCATCGTGGTCCGCGGAACAAGGCCGAAAGGAAGGCCCACACCGAAGGAAACAAGCCCAAGACTAGGCAGAACCAAGGTCGGTTGTAACCCTAGTCGGTAGAGGATTCCCAAGACCCAACCCCACTATTTAAGGGCTGGGAGGGCCGCCGTCTAGGGACACACAGAAAACTAGCCACCAGAACCCTAGCGAGATCGCATCTCTCAATCTCGCCATTGTAGCCCCGCTGTAACCTCATCAATCAATACCAGATAAGCAGGACGTAGGGATTTTACCTTCGGGGGCCTGAACCTGGGTAAACCACGCTTGTCAGCCGACGAATCTACCAACACCACCATCTTCTCCTCTTCTCTCAACCCGAGGATGACCTCCGAGGGATTTGGCGTGGTAACCCCACGTCAGGGCCTGTCTTGACGGTGAAACCGGTGAGAGCATTATCGAGGACACCCTTGATCTGGGTGTAGTCTTTCCGTATATCTCTTCCCGAGACGAGATAAAATACGTGTGAATGTTGCGGGTACATGAAGAGGAGGACGCAGTACTTGTCTCTGCGCAAAACAATTGGAACAAAACCCTCAGATTAACCTTCGCACATGCAAAAGAATGACGGAAATGTACGAAAGAATGTAATGCATGGCGGATAGCGAATGACTACTTACTCGCCACCATGAAGTCCTCGATCTGCTTCATGACAATCACCCGGTTCCCATGGTTGGCCATGTTGCTCTGAAGCATGTAGAAGGGGTCCATTATCGCGGTGTTCAGGGTCTTCTCTATGATGATCTGGTGGGACATGCTGAGCGATACTAGGCGGACATGCCGTTTGAAGTGGAAGAGGTTGAAGATGTCATCATATCTAATGAAGAACACATCTCCGTAGTTCTTGTCCACAAAGCCCATGCCCTTTGGCACCTTGATGACGTGGAGAGGGTACGAGGGAGATTGGCTTTTGAGAAGCTCCTCCTCCAAATACCGAACAGTGTCATGCATGATCCTCATATCCCCAGTCATGCAGCTGACAACCTCTTGCGGCAGGATCGGTTCACCCAAACAATGTGTATGTCGCCACTGGGAGGGTAACTTGTCCAGAAGCCGGAGCTCCGGCTGGCTGGAGGAGGAAGGGGCGCTAGCTTTAACTCCTCTCGCAGGCCTCTTCCGCTTCTTCTTCTTGAGGTATGCGGGAGTGCCGCCTTGTCCCATCACCTCGATGGTCGCACCAAGTAGTGTGTTCGGGCTAATCATAAACTGTGGAGGAGCGGTGAAGGCGGCAGCTTCCTCAGGCGTTTCTTGAGAACTGAACAGCTTCTTCGAGCACTGATATTTCCCCGCTCGGAGCTCATCTGGGTTGGGTGAATCATGAGAATCCTGATCCATGCCGAGTTGGTCGATGAATTCATCGATGGGAGCCTGATCAATATTCAAAGCGTCGTGGTCGACGTCTTCTGTCGGGTGCTCGAGATGATCATGAGCACCTGCAGATGCCGGTGGAGTGACCTTCTTGCCTTGCTGGCTTGCTGCCGACCCCGAGGTGCCGTGCAGACGAATGAGGGTTTTCGGCCATAGCAAGAGATGATTCCTGAGTTGTGCAACTGTCAACTCGCTATTGGCTTCTGTAGGGTTATAAGGAGGATACAAATCTTCGCATCTCAACAATGGCCGATCCACGCGAACCCGTTGCTCGCCATGGGGCATATCAGCGCCGTGGAACTTGTGCTGGGTTGGCATGACGAAGCCTCCCTTCACCCACAGCCTTAAACTCCTTGTTCACCATAAGTAGCAAGGTGCATGACGTCTCGGGTGCCTGCGAAAACATGTAGCTAGGTCAGAGAGGGGCAGCGATTAATATAATAATTAACTTGATTAGGCTTGAGACGCTCAATTAATTACAGTGAGGGCGTCGAGCTTGGCTAATGTCAACGGACCAGCCGGGGATGGGCGTGCAACTGACGGAGGGGCTGCTTGCCGCCGCCACTAACGGCGAATCCTCCCTAGCACGTGGATTGCTGACGGCCGGAGTCACGAAGTTAGTAACCACGGGTGCATTTTCTCGTGGTGCACTTTCCTCCCGCGGCGCCATGTTGTGCGAGTTGCTGCCGCCCAAGCTGATCACCAGGAGCGGCCCCTATAGGCCTCCGGCGAAGTAAGCCGCGAGCGACTCCATCACGGTAGGCATGAGTTCATTAACCCTGTTGGCCACCGCGTCATCGACCCGCTGCGGGATGCTTGCTTCCAAGGTGTCCAACTTGTTCCTCAGAACCTCCGTGTCCCGGTCCTGTTGGCGCTTCCTCTCCTCTTGCGCTTCCTGTCATGACTCCTTAGTACTGGGCTCAGCCAAGCCATGGTTAGCATGCATGCGACCATGTCCGGCGCCGGTCACACGGCCCATATGTGGCCTTTTCAACGGATCCATGTTCTTTACCCTGTTCATCGCCCTCACAATAGGAATGTTCCATGGGACGTCGTTGTTGGCCGTCGACGCATTGGACCAGGTAGATTACTGTTGTTCTTCTTCTAGCTACATAAGCAAACGAGAACCATTTAGAAATGCTAATACTAGATTTTGATCGAGACTTGACGACTAGGATCTATATACTTAAGCTGGTAAATTGCTTACCAAGGCTTTCTCAAAATCCTTCACCCGCTGGTCCGCAACCAAACGAACACCCTGTGCCACCTTTGGGTCCGTGACGAGTTCCCCACTATCGTTTTCTTTGGCGTACCGGGACCTGACAAATTTCTTTACCTTCGGGTCTGTGTACTTGTCGAACGGGTTCTCAATGCCGAGTTCTCTATAGGCCTGGTCCTCCTTCTCCCAAATCGGGTCTTTGCCATCGTAACCACGGCAACCGAGACGGTGGTTACCTATGTTGAGTGCTTTCATGTTCACCCCTACTCCTTATTCTTCTTGGTTGCTTCTAGCTCTTCATTGGCCAGGAAAACATCCAGGTCCTCTTCCGTAATCTTCGGATAGTGCTCGCGGATCGCTGCGGAAGTGGCACCATCTTTAATCACCCCCTCACCTGAGTTTTATAACTGCTTAGGGCTTTGCTGAATTTGGTGATGGCATGGGTGTTCACAATATTTCCTTTGAGATCCTGATTATTGTAGGGCTCAGGGAACTCATATCGTGCATGCAACCTCGAAATGAGTTGGACGCGCAGTCCCTCCTTGTTCTTGGCTCGTATGTTTAGTTCGTTGAGATTGGCGACTTATCAAAGGATTGCTGCCACTTGGAGGCCGTACCCCTTCGCGAGGTCTACAGGCTTCTGATGCACACCATCAGCATCAACCTCTGTGAATTTTTCTCGGTCGGAGCCGACCTTGTTTGGGCGCCGTTGTCGACCAGCTCTAGCTTGGCTACTAGTCTCGGAGCCACCGACGCCACTAGATGTGGTTTCCTCCTCCTCATCCTCCATCCCCTCTTTGTCATTGTCCTGATAATCAGGATCATTATTGTCACAACCCCTTTGCTCCTCCTGCTACGACTCGAAAAACATTTCGCGATACTGCAAGTTCAAGTCATCTTCACGAGAAGCCGCCCTGGTAGACGACATGGCTAGCTAGCACTATATAATCAAAAGAGGAAAGCATTTCAGTAACCCGAAAAATCATGAAAAAATTCGGCATGACCTTTGCTCAAAAGGGTCATGCCGGAGTGCCAGAAATTTGCCGGAATGGAAATTAATCAACATTCCGGCAAAACATTGGCAACTCAATGTACCTGCACATAAACCCCAGACCCCGAAACTGAACTCTGAAGATTGAAAACTATACTGAAATGCAAACTGACATTGAGATACCATAATAATCCAATTAACAGTAAAGTGCATATAAGCTAGCTGATACAATTTTACCACAAACAGTAGAGACATATCTCTGGTTGAGAAACTACACTTGAGCATCTCTCCTAACAACACATATCAAGAAAAAATTTCCTGTAATGAAAACTGCCTAACCTGCAGGCAATATAATGCAAAAGCACATCCATTAATTAGGTGCTGCTCCACGGCGGTATAGGTAGCGAAGGGTTTTTTCACTTGGCGGTGGCAGTCTCGCTGTAATTAGGTGCTGCTCCACGGCGGACTGATTCACGGATCGGCGGCATAGGTGCTCCGAAAATTGCACTGCGAAACCCACCCGCTTCACGGATCTAGCTCCGCAGAGTTGCTCTGTTCGGTGCTGCTCCAGCCCGGAGCACCGAGAATCTGGAAGCCGGACCACATCCGAACACGCCCTAAGTGACTATAAAAATGCATAAGTGCATGTAAATTTACACAACTATTGTCATCCATTAAGCACATCCATTAAGCAACTTGTCCTAAATGCATGTACTACTAGTTCTTAAATTGCATAAACGACTATAAAATTTACACAATTCGAATAAGAAAACATGGATGTAGTTTATGGCAACTATTCCCAGCACTATGTTAGTGGTAGGAATATAATAAATCTCGGTTGCTATTGATTGCACTAAACCGTCTTCGGATGAGTGGAATCATATCAAACCTCCAAAAGGAGACTAACTAACTGGTGTCTGAAATTACATATAACGACTGGAGAAAATGCGAGCAGCGACACATTATATTCAGCTATCCCCATATAGGTGTCCCAGTTACAGCAAACAATTCTGGCCTTGGTTCTGAACCCCAGCAGAACATATAACACTAGCCGCCCATATAGGTGTCCCAATTACAGCAGACAATTCTGGCCTTTGTGGAACCTGGAACACGATGGATGACCCTAAACTAACAGCAACTTGTCCTAGATAAATGTGCCTAAACTTGAAATAGAACACCCAAATCTGAACTTGACTGAAGAAACTAACAGCAATTGGACAGTATCGGAGATGGGGTAGCACAGCAACGCCCGGAGTGCGTGCTAGTTGGCTAGCTAGCTCGGACCCGGAACCCGCGAGGAGGATCGAGGGGCGAATGGGGGGAGGGGAGGGGAGCGGATGCAGGGAGAGATTGCCATACCGTTGGACCCCGGCAGCTAGGGTTTGGGCGGGGCGGGCGCGCGGCCGCGAGCGAGATCCCAATGCGCGATGCGGGAGGGGAGGAGGAGGCGGCGGCAGGGGTGGCGTGGTTGGTGGGCGGGGTTGGTCTCACTCCGGCGGCGAGCGAGGGCGCGGGCGGGATGACGACGATGGACAATGGCGGGCTGCTCCTCGTGGACGACGACGACGGCGGCCTCCACACGAGTGCGGAGACGGAGGCCACCACACGGGCGCGGACACGGGCACGTGATGGTGCGACGACGGAGGACGATGACGACGGATCGATTGGGGGATTTGGGACGACAATGGCATGGTTTCGATTTGGATTTGGGGCGGCCGCACGGTTAACTAGCCGTGAGTTGGGGTGGGCCCAGTGGCAGAGTTAGCACCAACACACAAAGGTTCCCAGTGCGCCGGGGGCAAAAAGAGATGCACTCTTCGGTGAGAAAGCCCTCGATGATGCTTCCATCCGGATGTGACCTGTTGTGAACGAATCCTTTGATGACCCTATTCATTCTTTCAAACGGGATCATGGTGTGCAGGAATGCCGGCCCGAGATCGATGATATCATCCACGATATGGACCAACAGATGGACCATAATGTCAAAGAATGCGGGCTGGAAGTAGATCTCAAGCTCGCATAGGATCGTAACGATCTCTTCCTGCAGCCTTGCGAGTTTCTTCACGCTGATCGACTTCCGAGTGATGACATTGAAAAAGTTACAGAGGCCAGTCAGAGTTTCACGAACGCGCGGTTTCATTATCCTCGGATTGCAACTGGAAGTATCTGCGTCATCATCACGTGACAATCATGAGACTTCATCCCGCTCAAGATTTTTTAATCCGGGTCCAGGTATCTGTTTATCAGACCCGAGTAACTGAAGGGCACATTTACTCCTACAAGGCACTTGAAAACTTGATCTAACTCGTTGGGACTTTGAGTGAAGCAGGAGGGAGGCAGTCCCAGTCATGCTGCTTAGCCCTTTTGCGCTTGCGACCCTCCGTATCCTCCGTCTGGTCATCTTTGGTCCTAGCCGAGGGTAGGTGATGGTTCTCCCTGATATTTAGGGCCATTAAGTCGTTTCTTGCTTTCGGCCCATCTTTGGTCCTATTCGGCATGTTGAGCAGGGTGCCAAGCAAGCTCTCGCACACATTCTTCGTGATATGCATGACATCAAGGCTATGAGGCGTACCGAGGATTTTCTAGTACGGTAAGTCCCAAAACACAGACCTCCTTTTTCACACCCTCAGGAGCGTTCATGGTTGCTTTTTCTTCTCTCCTCGCTTTTGCTTCTTCCCCTTTTCAATTTTTCCCGACGTAGGGCACTCTTTCCAATTTTTCAATAACGTATCGATATCTGCGCCACTCCTCTTAGGTGGAGGTCCTTCGAGCTCATCTTTACCATTGAACAGATCACCATGATGTCTCCATGGGTCGTTCTCGTCTAGCCACCTTCGTTGCCTCATGTAGACGGTTTTCGAAGAACATGGATCCTTACCAAGCTGTCGAAACGGCGTATGTTCCATGCACCTGACACACCCCTTGTGTCCATGGCACACCTGGCAGGCAACATATCCGTATCCGAGATAGTCCTGCACTGTCGTGATCAGCGCGGCTCTCATTGGGAAATATTCTTCCGCGTAGGCATCCCATGTTTGTACCCCTTCTTCCGCCCACAACGTATCTAGCTCCTCCTTCAATAGCTCAAGATACAGGTTGATATTGCTCCCTGGCTGTGTCGGCCCTTGAATTAGCATACTCATTTGTATGTACTTCCTCTTCATGTAGATCCAGGGCGGGAGGTTGTACATCCATACAAACACGGGTCAGGTGCTATGTGTGCTGCTCTGGTTGCCAAACGGATTGAGTCCATCCGTGCTCGCACCCAACCTGATGTTCCTTGGCTCTTTCCCGGAATCTTTGTACTCGTCGTCTAATGCTTTCCACTGGCTTGCATCCAAAGGATGTGTGAGCACTGGGTTTTCAATCCGTTCTGGATCATTCAACACTGCCTCCTTTCTTTCTGCGTGCCAACGCATGAGCTTTGCTTCCTTGCGGTCCGCGAAGTACCGCTGCAGATGGGGCCTGAGCGGGAAGTACCACACAATGTTTTTAGGAGCTTGCTTCCCTCTCTTGTATCGATCAGTGCCGCACATTGGACATTTGGTCTTGTCCGCGTGCTCGTTCGGATAAATTGTGCAGTCATTGATACAGGCGTGGTATCTTGTGTGCGGTAAATCGAGAGGGCACATGATTTTATTGGCCTCATCTAGGCTACTAGCACACGTGTTCTCTTCAGGTAACCGCTTCTTCAAGTATTGCAAGAGGTTGTCGACGCTTATGACGGTCCATCCGTGTTTTGCCTTTATCCGCAGAATATCGAGAGCTACTCTCAAGCGGGACTCCTCCAGCCCGCGACCCGCGTCGTATAATGGAGTTTTCGAGTCTATCTCCAGCTGTGCCAGCTTAGATTGCCGTCTAGCGACAACTCTAGGGTCATCGGTCGTCGAGTTGTTCAAAAGCAGTTCCTGAAGATGACCGTCCCGCATGACAGAATTTAGCGGGGTACTCGTGTCCGCGTCTTCTACATGTTGTTCACCCTGAGGTTGATCTCCATCATCGTGTGCGGTAACCTATTCGTCGTCGCCATTGTCCTGCTGCCCTTCTTCCTCATTTCCATCTGTCGCTGCCCCCCCTCCCCCCCCACTGACCTCCTCATGATCATCTTCATCATCACTCATCCACTGAGTGTGGCCATGTGTCACATCCCGAATTTTGGCCCTATAAAATTTCCTTTGACAAAACCAAAATTTGGATTTGGATTTGGACCTTCTGATCCTGGCACCTCTATTTTATTCTACATTTCCAAAACCCCCAAGATTCCCCCTAATATTTGTCATTTCTTTAATACCAAAGGGGCCTAAACCCTAGCCTTCCAAAGGAGCTATATCAAGGGTGACATCAAAAATTCCCCAAAAATTACAAAGCGATCCCCAGCTGGAGTAGAACCTATTTATGCAAAAATATTGGGTGACTTGTTAGGAAAGGATTTGACTTTTCCCCTGATTTATTTCCTGCCGGAAACCCCAAAACCCTAGCTTTCCAAAGGAAGTAGGTCAAAACCATCTTCAAAAATTCTACAAAAATTCAGGGAGGATCTCTAACCAGTGTATAACCCAAATATGTAAAAATATTCCATACCTTGGTTAGGAAATATTTGAGATTTTCCATGATTTACTTTCTGGCCTAAACCTTGTTATTTTTGGAAACCCTACTAAAACTTTTTCAAAAATTCTAAAAACCCCAAGGTAGATGCTCCTAACCAATACCTACCTCCTGTAATTTTTCTGGAGAAATATCTTTTATTTTAGTTGCCCAAAATCCAATTTCCCTTTTCAGCCGAAGGTGTTCGATGAAAATTTTCCTTCTGCCAAGATGCAAACTAGCTCAAGAACATATCTAGACTTTGGTAGATCTTCTCTTTCTGCACCTAGTGACGCGGTCAATTTTCCAATTTGGTGCCATCTGGTGCCAATGGCATGACCATGCCGGTCATGGCATCCCCTGTGGCGTGGCCACCATGGCCATGGCCGCACCCGACGGCGCCGCCACTTTGTGGTCGTCGCCGGTCTGCCTCCCCAACGCTCCCCTCGCGCTCCCTGCTTCACCACCTCTTCCTCGACCCCCCCCCCCCCCCGTCGTCCACGCGTCGCCGCCACCATTCCCGTGCACCGTCGGCCGCGTGACGACGCGCCGCACGCACAGGCCCTGCGGGACCCCACTCGCCTGTAGCCCCCCTGTGCGCCCGTGCCTATCCACCCCTCCGCAAACTCCGTCGTCAAGCAGGTGTGCCCCCCCCCCCCCCCCGCATGCCGACGCGCCGTTCCTACAGCATCGACGTGATGCACGCCGGCCGGGGACACCTCACCTCCCGCACCAGTGCCCCGCCCCAATCCTATCCGCATCCGCGGATTTCGCGTCGACAGCAAGGCCTGCAGCTACACCGACGACGCAAAGCTCGCCGCCTCGCCACTGCAGCTCCGGGACACCTCACCCGCCACCACCGCATCCTGCCCCACGACGGCCACCCCTCGGGAGGCTATAAAAGAGCCCCCCGGCTGCCTCCAAGCACCGCACCACCTCACTATCCCCCTCAGCCCTCTCCCCCTCGAGTATTGCCTCCCAAGAAGCCTCCAATCTCCGGCGACGAGCCCGCTCCCGCCTCTCGGCCCCCGGTCGAATTCCCCTCCCTAGAGCCTCCCCGCCACCTGATACTCACCCCTTCCCCAATCCAAGTTCCCCGGAGCCCGTAGCCACCCTCACCTTGCCCAAGGACCGCCGGAATCGACGCCCTCGTCCTCGACGATGAGAACGCCTGCGACGACCATCCCCTCCCCTCTCTGTTTCTTTCTTTTCTTTTAGGTGCGTACCGGTTCGGTCCGGCAGATGCTGACCATTGGGCCCCACCAGTCAGATTTTTAAACATAAACCAAACCGTTTTCTTTTTATTTTCTCTGTTTTTAGAATTGGCAGATTCTAGGTCAAACTTTGGGAGGTCATAACTCTCTCAAAAAAATTCTGAAAAATATGAATCTTTTTGCAGTAGTTTTGTTTTGAAATTCTCTATCCATTGGCACTGGTTTTGAAGGATTTGAAGTTCATTTGCTTTGGAAATTGTTGTGTAGCTATTGAAAGGTTTATAATGCCTATTTTTGAATTCTCTAATAGATTCCGACCATTTCAACGAAGGAGAAATTGATCCCACAACAGAAGGCAAGCCATCAGCCCCCAACCATCTGTTCCAAGTTATCGATGCCTTATTTGTTGCTTGTTTGAGCGGTAGTTGCATCCCACATACCACCCCATGCCTATTATTTCATGCTGATGATTTCTTGCAAACTATTGTTGTCACCTTTATTTCATGTCTATTATTTTATGTGATCTATCAATGCTACTTTTATTCCTGCAATACGATAAACTCATGTTCCGTGAGTTGAGTTCCGGTACCCCGTCTAAATACACGTTGGGTCCTACCCAAGTGGATTGAAGCGGCTACTTTTCCGTAGAGTTGTGGTGTTGCGTTGGACAGTACCATGCACCACTCCCCATTCCGGCGACGATGGACTGGGGGAACCACCGCAGTCAATGGAATGGAGGAACGGGATCGCGTGGACGCCTCCACTAACTTATGTAGTCGACCCGTGGCTGCTACTGGCCGGAGACCCCTCCGTCCTCGCCCGGTTGACGCTAACCGATTGTTTTATTTTATTACTCAACCCGTGGCTGTTACTGGCCGGAGACATCTCCGCCCTCGCCCGGTTGATTTTGTTATTTTATCTTCTTACTCGACCCGTGGCTGCTACTGGTCGGAGACATCTCCGTCCTCGCCCGGTTGATTTTGTTATTTTATCTTTACTCAACCTGTGGTTGTCACTGGTCGGAGAAAACTCCACCATCGCCCGGTTGACCTTATTTTACCTTGCTGAACTACTATGTGATTATTTTATGCTCATGTATATCTTGTGGACTAACGTTTGTTGCTGTCTTATGGCCGAGAATAAAAATTGACTAAAAAGATAACCACCTCCGTCGACAATATTGAGTCTTATAGTGCCACTCGCCAAACACACCCGCACAACCATGCGTCGTTGAAATGGGCAGACCGTAGCTTAGTAGCCTACCGAGCCTCTTTTGATGCTACCCACTTGGCAAGTCTAGTCGGATACTACATAGTTGTGGTCGGGGCTAGTCTTGTGAAGGTTCCGGAGCTAGGCGTTGCTCATGAGTTGGGGACGTGCCGGATTCACTTCGTCATAAGACTTAGCCCGAGTGGTAAGTCGGTAGCTACACAAGGAGTGTCTTGGTAGAGCGGACGGCTACGGGGGAATAGGTTTGTGCGGCAGGTACCGGCTGTACAAGCTTAGTCCCCAATGTGTGGATAAAAGTTGCAACCTCTCGAGAGTGTCAAATCTAGAATCTAGTATTGTTCCTACCTAAGGAACGGTGTTGGGTCCAGTCACACTAGAGTCAGTCCAGTCGAACACGGAGAAACAAATTCACCAAACGGTCAGAGTTGGCCAAAGCTGAATGAGCAGAAAAGTGGACCATAGTTGGTCAAAGCTAGGCCCCGAAGTGGACCAGAGTTGATCAATCTTGAGAACATAAGTGTTGTGGATAGTGTTGTGTGGAGATGAGACTCGTTCTCATAAGCCACGGTTTTCGTCACAGGTAAGTAGGTAAGTTAAGTCCAACCGTTAAGCTTGGACTCACACCTGCACCCATGCTATGCCATATAGGACCGTTGGTTACGGTTGATTGGGGATTGATGTCTTGCGAGTACATTCCATGTACTCACTTGGCTTTTCATGTGGCCAGATCCTCCTACCCCCGTCGCCGAGTACCCCTTATACGAGAACTAGATCCGGTATCCAGGCAGAGCCCTGTGGAGTTAGGCCCTCTTCGTCGCACGCTTCCGCCAATCCGCTGATGCCCTCTGATGAAGTCATGTTCGATAAATAATGTACAAACTGTTGTGTGCGCTAGGGCGCAGCCTTGTAATGAGACCCTTGTAATCCATCGTCGGTTCCCGACCCCTTAATAAAGTGGTTATGTTCTGTTATCAAGTTGTCATATATTCAGTGCTCCTGGGACTGATATATGGGGTAACTCGATCTCCGGATCGGGGTGCCACAGAGCTTGGTATCAGAGCCTAACTGCCTGTAGGATACCCTAGTTCTAGATCGGAGCCTTAGATAGCGAACGTTGCTTTGCTGCTTTTAATTGTTTCTCTATCTGTTTGTGTTTTTCTAACCTTGCAACTCACATTTTGGCTTCTGCCTCTGGTACAGATGAAGTTCGAGCTACCCGTAGAAACCCCCGCCTTGAACGTTCCCGGCATGCCGCAATTCCTCCGGGAGATTTGAGCACACCTCTACCCAACCTCTCCTCCCCCGACATACCGCATACTCGCCTCCCGTTCTGGTGGGACTCACCCTGAGTTTGTCACCACCGTCTACTTGTGCGCCTCGCCCGTGGGCCATGGGCACACATACTCCATCTCCTCCGGCGTCCACCAGGAAACCCAAGCCATCCAGGAAGTTGCCGCAGATGTCATCATCCTCCTCGGCACCCACGATCCCCGCATGAAGAAGTGCACCCGCTATGTACACCTCCCGAGGTTGGATTTGAGCAATGGGGATGTCTTCTTTCCCAGCCCATGGAATCCCTCTCCAGAACTCACCACCCTTCTCCAGTACGCATCCCACCTCCACCAGTACATGCACGATACTCCTTCTCGACTATCTACATTTCACGCTAGCATGGCTGCGGTTGAAGCAACAAGAGCACCAGGACTCGGCCCTTCCCACAAGATCCCTCCGTATCCAACCCACCTTCCCCGTACTCTTGACCAGCTTAGAGCAAAACTCGCTTCCACTCCCGCTCGAGCCACCACGTTCCGTAGTTCTAGCGCCCCTCCTCGCTTCTTCACTAGATACACTCAGGAACCTCAGTCCCAGTGTCTCCGCGTCGACATCGGCACACCCTTCCCCTCATACGACCCAGAACGCTGGGAAGGAGCATCAACGGCATCAACATCATCGCACCTGCTACTCCCCTCGAGATGTAGTTCTAGACGCTAGCCTCAGGAGCAGTAGCGCTTGCGTCCTAGTTATATATCGTAGTCGACGATCACGTAGTCCGACGCGCGCGTGAATAATGTAGGAGTAATGGCTTGTCCCTCGTATAATATTGTGTACCATGTGTCATGTAACCCAACTCTCCATTGTATAAAAACGCCTTGGTTTTATCTCTTGCTTTTATTTGGATCTTCTTGGATGTTGCATTTCTTTCTCCCCTTATGGATGCTCATGGCACCCGTCAACCCCACCTTCAACCAACCAGGATGAGGCCCAACACAGGTACAAGTGGCAGCCAAGGAACCCCAATCCGCCGTTCAGCCCGACAAGCCGGCATGGACCCAATGCCCCCACAGCCGCCAACTCCACCCCCACAGGAACCAACTCCAAGCCAGCTATTGTTGATGATGGATGAACGCCACCAGCTACACATGACTCAGATTATGAGAGAATTTGGCACCTACATGCAAGCCCAGAACGCCCCTCGCCCGACCCGCTCCAAGCTGCAAGACTTCCAGCGTACCCGGCCACCCCAGTTCTCACAGGCCACCAACCCACTCGAAGCAGATGATTGGCTCCGTACCATGGAAAAGAAGTTAGAGATCGCTCGTGTTGATGAGCAAGACAAGGTACCTTTCGTCACTCACTATCTTGAAGGACCAGCCGATGTGTGGTGGGACAATCAGAAAGATATGAGAGGAAATGGAACCACTGTCACCTGGACTGAATTCCAAGAAATATTCCGCAAAGCCTACATACCCTCAAGCCTTATGAAGATGAAGCAGCAGGAACTTCTAGCACTCACTCAAGGCAACTCAACTATAAGCGAGTACCTGACCAAGTTCAACGACCTTGCCCGCTATGCCCCTGATGATGTTAACACAGATGAGAAGACGAAGGACAGATTTCTCCACGGAATGCACCAGGCCATCAAAACTCAGCTTAGCGTCCTACAGTTCCCGGATTTTCAAGCCCTGGTTAACACCGCACTGATTTCAGAGAAGGAACACCGCACCATCTATGATTCCCACAAGAAGAAGTTTGAGTCTCGCAAGCACCAGCCAAAAGAAGCTCACAAGAAGCCACGTACCTGGCCACCCAACTCACAGGCCACTGCACCTCCAACCACTTGGACCCCGCCCAGAAAGGAAGGATACCCCCGCAATGAGTTCTAACACAAGCGTCCACTCGTGGATGACTGCAAGAGGGAAAATTCCTGCTTTAAGTGCGGCAAGAAGGGGCACTACATAGCTGATTGCCCATTGACCAAGATCAACAATGGCAGTAACAACAATAGCAACCTCAACAACCCTCCCATCGGAACAATGAAGCCACCTCAAGTCGCTCGTGCCCACCACATGTCCGCCGATGAAATCTACGAAGCTTTAGATGTGACACTTGGTATGTGAACCACCAACGCTAAACTTGCAATAATTTTTGTTGACCCTGGAACTCCCCACTCTCTCGTCAGAAGGTTTCGTTGCAAGGCACCGTTTTATGTTTTCCCTAGACTTGGACCTAAGTCACGAGTTCACGCGTGAGGAATGTCCCCTTCAAAGTTTGCACAAGCCAGAACACCACACCCACAGCAGAGTCACAAGGTTAAATAGAGGATAAACCCACCAAAGAGGAAGCCCCCTAGAAATGAGAGGATTCTTTGAGAGCAGAATAACCATACCTATTCCATGAGCAACTCGAATCTCGGGGACGAGATTCATTTTAAGGGGGGAAGGTTTGTCACATCCCGAATTTTGGCCCTATAAAATTTCCTTTGACAAAACCAAAATTTGGATTTGGATTTGGACCTTCTGATCTTGGCACCTCTATTTTATTCTACATTTCCAAAACCCCCAAGATTCCCCCTAATATTTGTCATTTCTTTAATACCAAAGGGGCCTAAACCCTAGCCTTCCAAAGGAGCTATATCAAGGGTGACTTCAAAAATTCCCCAAAAATTCCAGAGCGATCCCCAGCTAGAGTAGAACCTATTTATGCAAAAATATTGGGTGACTTGTTAGGAAAGGATTTGACTTTTCCCCTGATTTATTTCCTGCCGGAAACCCCAAAACCCTAGCTTTCCAAAGGAAGTAGGTCAAAACCATCTTCAAAAATTCTACAAAAATTTAGGGAGGATCTCTAACCAGTGTATAACCCAAATATGTAAAAATATTCCATACCTTGGTTAGGAAATATTTGAGATTTTCCATGATTTACTTTCTGGCCTAAACCTTGTTATTTTTGGGAACCCTACTAAAACTTTTTCAAAAATTCTAAAAATCCCAAGGTAGATGCTCCTAACCAATACCTACCTCCTGTAATTTTCTGGAGAAATATCTTTTATTTTAGTTGCCCAAAATCCAATTTCCCTTTTCATCCGAAGGTGTTCGATGAAAATTTTCCTTCTGCCAAGATGCAAACTAGCTCAAGAACATATCTAGACTTTGGTAGATCTTCTCTTTCTGCACCTAGTGACGCGGTCAATTTTCCAATTTGGTGCCATCTGGTGCCAATGGCATGACCATGCCATTCATGGCATCCCTGTGGCGTGGTCACCATGGCCATGGCCGTACCCGACGACGCCGCCACTTTGTGGTCGTCGTCGGTCTGCCTCCCCAACGCTCCCCTCGCGCTCCCTGCTTCACCACCTCTCCCTCGACCCCCCCCATCGTCCACGCATCGCCGCCACCATTCCCGTGCGCCGTCGGCCGCGTGAAGACGCGCCGCACGCACAGGCGCTGCGGGACCCCACTCGCCTGTAGCCCCCCCCTGTGCGCCCGTGCCTATCCACCCCTCCGCAAACTCCATCGTCAAGCAGGTGTCCCCCCCCGCCTGCCGACACGCCGTTCCTACAGCATCGACGTGATGCTCGCCGGCCGGGGACACCTCACCTCCCGCACCAGTGCCCCGCCCCAATCCTATCCGCATCCGTGGATTTCGCGTCGACAGCAAGGCCTGCAGCTACACCGACGACGCAAAGCTCGCCACCTCGCCACTGCAGCTCCGGGACACCTCACCCGCCACCACCGCATCCTGCCCCACGACGGCCACCCCTCGGGAGGCTATAAAAGAGCCCCCCAGCTGCCTCCAAGCACCGCACCACCTCACTATCCCCCTCAGCCCTCTCCCCCTCGAGTATTGCCTCCCAAGAAGCCTCCAATCGCCGGCGATGAGCCCGCTCCCGCCTCTCGGCCCCCGGTCGAATTCCCCTCCCTAGAGCCTCCCCGCCACCTGATACTCACCCCTTCCCCAATCCAAGTTCCCCAGAGCCCGTAGCCACCCTCACCTTGCCCTAGGACCGCCGAAATCGACGCCCTCGTCCTCGACGGTGAGAACGTCGGCGACGACCATCCCCTCCCCTCTGTGTTTCTTTCTTTTCTTCTAGGTGCGTACCGGTTCGGTCCGGCAGATGCTGACCATTGGGCCCCACCAGTCAGATTTTTAAACATAAACCAAACAGGTTTTATTTCTCTATTTTTAGAATTGGCAGATTCTAGGTCAAACTTTGGGAGGTCATAACTCTCTCAAAAAAATTCAGAAAAATATGAATCTTTTTGCAGTAGTTTTGTTTTGAAATTCTCTATCCATTGGCACTGGTTTTGAAGGATTTGAAGTTCATTTGCTTTGGAAATTGTTGTGTAGCTATTGAAAGGTTTATAATGCCTATTTTTGAATCCTCTAATAGATTCCGACCATTTCAACGAAGGAGAAATTGATCCCACAACAGAAGGCAAGACATCAGCCCCCAACCATCTGTTCCAAGTTATCGATGCCTTATTTGTTGCTTGTTTGAGCGGTAGTTGCATCCCACATACCACCCCATGCCTATTATTTCATGCTGATGATTTCTTGCAAACTATTGTTGTCACCTTTATTTCATGTCTATTATTTTATGTGATCTATCAATGCTACTTTTATTCCTGCAATACGATAAACTCATGTTCCGTGAGTTGAGTTCCGGTACCCCGTCTATAATACCCGTTGGGTCCTACCCAAGTGGATTGAAGCGGCTACTTTTCCGTAGAGTTGTGGTGTTGCGTTGGACGGTACCATGCACCTCTCCCCATTCCGGCGATGATGGACTGGGGGAACCGCCGCAGTCAATGGAATGGAGGAACGGGATCACGTGGACGCCTCCACTAACTTATGTAGTCGACCCGTGGCTGCTACTGGCCGGAGACCCCTCCGTCCTCGCCCGGTTGACGCTAACCGATTGTTTTATTTTATTACTCAACCCGTGGCTGTTACTGGCCGGAGACATCTCCGCCCTCGCCCGGTTGATTTTGTTATTTTATCTTCTTACTCGACCCGTGGCTGCTACTGGCCGGAGACATCTCCGTCCTCGCCCGGTTGATTTTGTTATTTTATCTTTACTCACCCTGTGGCTGTCACTGGTCGGAGAAAACTCCACCATCGCCCGGTTGACCTTATTTTACCTTGCTGAACTACTATGTGATTATTTTATGCTCATGTATATCTTGTGGACTAACGTTTGTTGCTGTCTTATGGCCGAGAATAAAAATTGACTAAAAAGATAACCACCTCTGTTGACTAGATTGAGTCTTATAGTGCCACTCGCCAAACACACCCGCACAACCATGCATCGTTGAAATGGGTAGACCGTAGCTTAGTAGCCTACCGAGCCTCTTTTGATGCTACCCACTTGGCAAGTCTAGTCGGATACTACATAGTTGTGGTCGGGGCTAGTCTTCTGAAGGTTCCGGAGCTAGGCGTTGCTCATGAGTTGGGGACGTGCCGGATTCACTTCGTCATAAGACTTAGCCCGAGTGGTAAGTCGGTAGCTACACAAGGAGTGTCTTGGTAGAGCGGACGGCTACGGGGGAATAGGTTTGTGCGGCAGGTACCGGCTGTACAAGCTTAGACCCCAACGTGTGGATAAAAGTTGCAACCTCTCGAGAGTGTCAAATCTAGAATCTAGTATTGTTCCTACCTAAGGAACGGTGTTGGGTCAAGTCACACTAGAGTCAGTCCAGTCGAACACGGAGAAACAAATTCACCAAATGGTCAGAGTTGGCCAAAGCAGAATGAGCAGAAAAGTGGACCATAGTTGGTCAAAGCTAGGCCCCGAAGTGGACCAGAGTTGATCAAGCTTGAGAACATAAGTGTTGTGGATAGTGTTGTGTGGAGATGAGACTCGTTCTCATAAGCCACGGTTTTCGTCACAGGTAAGTAGGTAAGTTAAGTCCAACCGTTAAGCTTGGACTCGCACCTGCACCCATGCCATGCCATATAGGACCGTTGGTTACGGTTGATTGTGGATTGATGTCTTGCGAGTACATTCCATGTACTCACCTGGCTTTTCATGTGGCCAGATCCTCCTACCCCCGTCGCCGAGTACCCCTTATACGAGAACTAGATCCGGTATCCAGGCAGAGCCCTGTGGAGTTAGGCCCTCTTCGTCGCACACTTCCGCCAATCCGCTGACGCCCTCTGATGAAGTCATGCTCGATAAATAATGTACAAACTGTTGTGTGCGCTAGGGCGCAGCCTTGTAATGAGACCCTTGTAATCCATCGTCGGTTCCCGACCCCCTTAATAAAGTGGTTATGTTCTGTTATCAAGTTGTCATATATTCAGTGCTCCTGGGACTGATATATGGGGTAACTCGATCTCCGGATCGGGGTGCCACACCATGCATGAAACAACGCACGAGCAGGTGCTCCTGCAATTTGCCTGAAGAGGGCTCGAACATGCACCCTAGTCTGCATCTTCGACA
Organism: Puccinellia tenuiflora; assembly: GCA_012064385.1. Classification (NCBI taxonomy): domain Eukaryota; kingdom Viridiplantae; phylum Streptophyta; class Magnoliopsida; order Poales; family Poaceae; genus Puccinellia; species Puccinellia tenuiflora. The sequence continues at coordinate 20,385 of QRDG01001480.1, read as the reverse complement.
TGGACAAATTATGTATGTGCGGTTATTTTGATGCATGTCGAACGTCGCACGTTTCATGTATCTGTCCATGATGCTTTCCCTCGTCGAGATGACCATTGTCGCTTGCACAAGTAGATAGAGTGGATTAGAACCATCGATCGGCTTTCACGAAAAATTTCGGCATGACCCTGCTAGAAACAAGGCCTACAGGGAGCGCCAGAAATTTGCCGAAACGAAAATGAATCAACATTTCAGCAAAACATTGGAAACTCATTTTCATGTCATCATAATACAACTCATTTTCATGTCATCATCATAATACAACTAATATAGCTCGGCCGCCATCTTAATTATTCACCTATTAGACGCGAGATCGAAGACCGGCGCTAGAGAGAGTGGTGTAGGCCTCTTTGTTCTAGATCTAGAACAACGAGTTGTTGCGTGTGGAGGAGTACTCATTAGTAGATCTAGATCTAGTTAGGTAGAAAGGTTGGTGCATGTGGGGGAGGGGGATTTGGGAAAGTATATCTAATATGGTTGGTTAAATTAGCTAAAATTGGCGGAGGGGAGGGAGAGAATGAGCTAGGAAGAGATGAGGCTCGGATCTGAGTGTGGGAGGAGTAAGTGGAGATGCAATTGGGTGGTAGTAGGTGGCTGGATGTAACAGCCCCAGTTTGGTACTGAAAATATGAATAATTTTTCCACTTTTTCATCTCATGTTTGCATCATGCACTACCACAGAAATGGCTATCAGTGGCGCACCAAATTGCAATTCTGTGGCGCACCCCCAGGTTTGCTGGGTGCGCCACAGAATTGTCGCCACAAAAATATTGTCTGTGGCGCACCTTGCTTGGTGCGCCACAGAATTCTCACATTTCTGTGGCGCACCTGGCCTGGTGCGCCACAGAATTCTGAAAAAATTCAAAAAATGCAAAAAAAATTATAAAAAGTTTCAAAAAAATTCAGAAAAATCAAAATATGAAATAATACGAAAATCCTAATTATTTGAATTTTCAGATTTTTTTACACATTTTGAACTGATACTTCCCACTAGGTCACCCATCCTCAAATTGCTCCAACCCTAGCACGCTTAACTTCTAAGTTCAACCCACTTCACCTACCCTTGTGCTACTCAAGTTCTTATTGATATATATATCATATGAATCCTCTTAAGTCTTGTATGTGTATATGTTATGTATGTGTTATAAATGTGTGTTTTTAAATTTCAGATTTTTCAAAAACTTCTAAACTTTGAAAAGGAGATTCAAAAGTTTCAAAAGATCCAAAAAAATTATAAAAAGCTTAATTTTAAAAAAAAAGTTTAAAAAATTCAAAAAATCCAAAAAAACTTAAATTTTAAAACAAACTTTAAAAAATTAAAAAAATCCAAAAAATTCAAAAACCTTTAAAAAATTCAAAAAAACCCAAAAAATTCAAAAAACTTATTTAAAAAAAACTTTAAAAATTTCAAAAAATCCAAAAAATTCAAAAAAAACTTAATTTTTTTACAAAACTTAAAAAATTCAAAAAATCAAAAAATTCAAAAAAATTATTTAAAATAAAAAACTTTAAAAAAATTCAAAAAAATCTAAAAAAATTCAAAAAACTTAATTAAAAAAAAACTTTAAAAAATTCAAAAAATCCAAAAATTCAAATCACATCTTCTTTGTTATAACTTTTTTTTTTGGAATTTTTGAATTTTTTCTTTTTTAATTTTTTTTGAATTTTTGATTTTTTTGATTTTGTAGAAAAAAATCGTCTGTTTGAAATAACTTTTTTTTTCTTTTGGAATTTGAGGAATCTGTGAATTGCTGACCGGGTAAACCCGGGTGAAATCGAACTCGGATTTTTCTCTAGTTTTTTTGATATATTAAACGCATTTTTTCGACGTCGTATGCAAAAGTTATGGCCGTTTTAGATTTTTTTCCTGGTTTTTGCAAAAAAGGTCAAAATTCATATTTCAAAATTTCTATACCTACTAAACACTCAAACCTAACTACATGTCAAAGGATTTTATTTATTGAAATTTTTATCATTTTCTTTTACTTCCTGAAAACTAAAAAGGCGATCCACCGGGGGGGGTGGGATTTGAAAAAAAAAAATCTGTGGAGCACACCTACCAGGTGCGCCACAGAATGTCACTTTTCTGTGGCGCACCAGCCACGGTGCGCCACAGAATGTCCACAGATAGACCTTCGCCCAATGATTGTACGTGGGACCCACAGAAATTCTGTGGCGCATGGGTGGGCATGCGCCACAGAAATCTAGCTTTCTTTGGCGCATGGGTGGGCATGCGCCACAGAATCCTGACTTTCTGTGGCGCATGGACAAAAGATGCGCCACAGAAAGTCGAAAATAACAGTGGCGCACCAGCATCCATGCGCCACAGAAATAATTCTGTGGCGCACCAATTAACGGTGCGCCACAGAATGCCAACCTCCCTATAGCCCTTTCTGTGGTAGTGATGGCATGCATTTGAAAATTGCTCATTCTAACAAGCAACCTTTAAAAACAAGTAAAAGGGGAAGCAAAACCCTCCCCCAAATCTTCCAACCCAAGGCATGGCTCAACTTGGCAACCACAATAATTTGAACTTCCAAATTGTCCAGGAAGTTCCAAGTTTACATTTATAAACTTTTTGGCAGAAGTAAATTCTTATCAAACAAAGAAATAAATTTGAGAATTCAAATAGGTGCAAATCATTTCCTATTTTTGAAACCAGGTTAAATCTGCCAAAAATTTAAAATAAAAATATGGGGAGATTCCTTATAATATTATGAGCCTCCATAAATATTTTCATAAATTATGGAATTGTTTAAGTACCCCAAGTCAATGAATTTTGGAAATTATAAAAAATGACCATATCTAAACACTATGAACAAATGTTGATTAAAATATTTTATTTTGCAACACAAATTTTTGTGGAGCTTCTAAATAGTATGGGGAGACTACATTAATATTTTCAAAATTTTAGAAAATGTTTTAGTGCCTCATTTTAATTCCCTAAAAGCCTGCTGGACCCTTTTGTAAATAAAGTTATTTGCAGCCAGGGGGTTTTCTGCAAGAAAGTCACCATCTTCCTGGCGCCACAGTGGAAACACTGTGCCGCCATGCTGCCTTGCCGCCGACGCGCTCGACCGCGTGATGCTCGCCCCTCCGTGTGGACAGGAGGACCCCCACGACGCCCTGCTCCCCTACTCTCTCTCCCCGCGCTCACTTCCCCCACCTGCTCCCTCTCTCTCCCTCTCTCTCGGGTGGCCGCCGTGGAGACGCCGCGCCCGCCGCCGTAGTGCCGCCGCTAGAGGAGCTGGGAAGCAGATCGAAGCCAGCCATCTTTTTCGCCGTGTCGTCCTCGTCCTCCCCGCGCCAGGAATCGACTTGGGAGGCCCCGAATCGCCGCCAGCGTCCACTCCTTCCTCGCCCCCGGCCGCTGCGCGCCGAGCTCGTTTCCGTCGACTCCGTCCACCCCCGTCGCCGTCGAGCACATATGCGCAACGAGGGTGAGCTCCCGCGCGTCTCCCGCATCCTCCTGCTTCCCCTCCCTCTCCCTCACGTCGCCTCGCCGTCGGTCACCATCGGCCGACGCCGTCGACGTGTGCATGGCCTGGAACCGGCCCGTGCCGGCCAAGAGGCCGGCAGGCTCGGGTGCGTGCCCGGCCAGGAGGCCGGCAGGCTCGGGTGCGTGCCCGGCCCGGCCGGCCAGGAGGCCGGCAGCCTCGGGTGGGTGCCCGGTCTGGGCCGGCCTAAAGGCCGGCTGTCTCGGGTGGTAGCCCGGCCTGTGGGCCGGCCTGTCCGGTCTGGAGGCCGGCCTGCCAATTTTTCCTTTTCTTTTTGGAAATTGTAAAAATAAAATAAAATAAATAACTAATTGAATATTGCTTCAAATTTAGCAAATAATATACCAAATTGTTCAGAAAAACAAACTCTACATGTTAGAATCATTGTAATGGTCTTTTGAAACTATATTCTATCTGTCTATTAAGAATTATAATAATGACAATAATAATAATAATTTTGGGAAAAATCATAACTTGATAATTAATTAACCAAAAATTGTGAATAAAATATCAAAGTGCTCATCTTTTCAAATGCTATCTAATCATGCTAACATCCCCTCATGATCACAAATTTTCCTTTGATGTCATTCTTTATTTGTTTAAAAGATTTAAATTCAAATAATTATTTAATTCACTATTTATTCATCGATAATTGGAAAATGACAAATAAGGTACAAAAACAATCAGAAGAACAATACCTCTCTAATCATGTCATGTTCATGCATATTTAAGCCACTTCTTTGTAATGTAATAATTTATGAACAATGTGGTCACTAAATTAAATATGGGGTTGCTTCCAAATAACTGCACTAATTATTTGGCACTCCATTTAAATTGTTAGCTAAATTGTATAATGATACCCTTGCATAAATTTGACATGTCATCATGTTTGTGCATTGCACCTTGTCTTCGTGTTATTTATTTGTTCTTTTATGATTGTTTGGGTATCGATAGATTCAGGAGTCGATGTTTCCCCTACCTACCCCGACGATCCGTACTACACGCCACGTCAGCAAGGCAAGAGATAACCTAACCTTCTTGGCATATAGCATCCTATTGTTTATACAAGTATTTTCTCCACCATAATATTGCATTCGATTCCAATGTCAACTTTTGATCAAGATATAGAGTATCCTATGATATGCATTGTCCCCTAAACACTTACATGTATTCCTTCCTATTAACCATAGGTTGATGTGTTGGCCTGAGATACTTTATATCTCTTGTTCATATGCTTAGCCATGCTTAGTCAATTGCTATATTGTCCGGTGATTTATTTCCATAATTATGATGTTGATGGAAAGTTTCGGACATGGTGGTTACTTGTGTTAAATAATAAAATGCTAAAAGGCTTGGATGAGTTGCCATCTGGGGATGGTGTTTTGCCTCATTCATGTCGCCTAGGCTGAGAGTGCTTTTAGCTAGAACCAAGAACCGAGTGTGCTTCCAACGGTGGGGACATATGGAATCCCCTTTAACCGAATAATTTGTGCGGGCGTATCCAAGGGTCCTCTAGTTTGCTATTTCCATTTCTGTGTGAGTGTGTGGGTGGAAAAAGAAACGATGAGGATGGTGGTGTTTAGGATGTGGCGATGGGGGCAGGGGCTGAAATAGGCTGGGTAAACTTGTCCTGTCGCCACGATGACTCTTGGATAGTCTCATGCATTGTAAAGTTTTAACCGCGCCCGCCCTGTCGGCTTTCGCCGGAAGAGAGCTAATTGATCAGGCAAGGGGTCAGACGGTACCAGTGGGTAAATTAGTACACCCCTGCAGGGTTTAATGTTTTTGAAAAGCCGTGTCCACGGTTATGGACAAATCTTGGGAAAGGCGGATTAGCTCATAGAAAACATGAATCTTAAATTAAAACTTGGCAACCAGAGGTTGCAACTCAACGTGTGTTAAAAGGTTCATTTCCTCGAGGGTGATTCGAGGGAGTGCCTTGGTGGAGATGAGTGGTTTCTGGCTACAAGTTGGTTCAAGGTGAACCGAAGATAAAAGTTTACTATCTTACTCCTTTATGAAAACCTTCTGAGTAGTCGATGCCATGAGTCGTTTATGTCTTTATAAATGAAAACTAGCTTTATGCATGTAACAGCCCAGATTTGGTACCCTAAAATATGGGCCATATTTTCACTTTTTCTTTTCATTGCATCATGGCATACACATTTAAATTGCTAAATAAAAATAAAGCAAGATTGGAAAACACTTAAAGGGAAGCAAAACCCTTCTCAAATTTCCAACCCAAGTGCAATTGCTCAAATTGGCAAAAAAAAATACTCTTGAGTTTCCATATTTGTCCAGGAAGTTCAAAGAATGCATTTTCAAATTTAATTGGCAAAGTCAAATTCTTGCCAAACAATTAAATAAATTGGGACTTCAAAATTGAGTTAAACCAATTCTTAATTTGAAACCAAGTTAAACTTTTCAAAAGTTCCAAATAAAAATATGGGGAGCTTCATTATATTATCAGGAGCCTCCCTAAATAATTTCATAATTTTTGAAAATGTTTAAATGCCTCAATTAAATAGGAAAAGGGTGCTGTTTTCAACTTTAAAAGAAAAACAGAAAAGAAGAAATGGGCCAGGTTTTTTTTGCAAAAGTGTTTCTTCCCTATGGCGACGGTGGCTTCACTGTCGCCATGCCGCCGTCGCCGTGTCGACTCCCCTGCTGCCTCCCTCGCTGCGGCCCCCCCGCCTGGTGGATAAGAAGCAGCCCACGACGCCGTGCTCCTTCTCCTCTCTCCTCCCCTACGCTCTACTCCCTCCGAAACCCTAACTGTCGGGGGGCAACCCCCGAATAGGGGCAAGGTGCCGATATAAGGGTTGACTCGGAGTTGACCGGAGCACAGAAACCGACATAACCGTACCGGCTTACTCGGAGCTGACCGAGTCATGGTTAAACCGACATATGGTTATGTCGGATCATGTAAGTTATATGTCGGATTGTTCTTTGTTCTTCTTATGTGCAGGGCAGGCGAAACCGAGTTACTTGGAATTCGGCATGCCTGTGCCGAATAAAGAAGCTTACTCGGGCCGTGGTCAAGGGGCAGGTCTTGTCCCTACAATCACGGGTCAGGACGCGGAGCCACTTGCATGATGGGACGAGGCCACTTGACCAGAGTGACTGACCTCCATGCCGCTGACCGAAGCGGTACCAGGGAGCAGTGTGTGGGAGAAGACAGATGGGACGTGCCACGGCGCGGTGACGGAAGCGGTCAGAGGACCGGGCGTGGCTACAGTCCGGGCCACGCCAGCACTGATGTCAGCCCTATCTTGTGCCCTGGGCTTCCCTTTATAAGGAGCACCAGGGGCTCCTCTTACGGGGACACACACGCATGCACGCTAAAACACTTGCTCGTTTCCTTAGTAACTAGAAAGAGAGCCAGAGAGCAGCGCCGAGACTCGGTAGGAGCTTGGAACCTGCTGTTCGTTGCATATAGCTCAAGGAGCAGCTTGTAATACCGTGATAGTCCATATATATCGATCATATAGGCAGGAGTAGGGGTGTTATCTCCTCACGAGAGCCCCGAACCTGGGTAAAACTGTGTGTGTGTGTTCGAGTTGTGTTCTTCGTGTGCGCGTTCGTGTGCGCAAGCCCTCCCCGGGTGCCTCCAGCGTCCATCGGCCCCACAAATCAAGCCATCTATGGCATCTGCCGTGACACCACCACGACAGTTGGCGCCCACCGTGGGGCCAGCAGCGGCGCTGGCTGGAGTTTACATCCGGACGGGTTCTCTCATCGCGTCGGGCGAGCGCGTGGTCTGTGGCCTTGTCCACAGATTCGGCTCCCTCAACGTCATCGCCGACAACGCAGGCTGTTTCGGCAGCAGGCCACTGCCCCGGAACGGATGCCTCATCGACTTCGGCGCGCTCACGGTCTACGTCGCCACCGAGGTCCCTTGCAGGTTCCCCGAAAGGGTGCAGCTGGGAGCGGATCCACCCGCAGTCTGCGCAGCTCGCGGCCGGCGTACCGCTCGCCCCGCTAGTTGCGTGGAAGTCATGATGACCGCCCCGGGTGTCGGTGCCGGCAAAGCCATGGCGGGCGAGGCTGACCCCGGCACCAGGTCGGCAAGAACAGGGCGTCCGCCCTTGGAGAAACCGGAGAACCGTGCGGCACAGGCCAGTACGTCCAGCGTGCCGGTGACGCCGAGTCCTCTTCAGGACGCGATTCAGAAGCTGGCAACGCCAGTCGCACCGGGTGCAGATGTTGCTCTGACTCAGGCGGAGTTGGAGCAGCAGCGCCAGGAGATACTCCGAGAAGCCCAGGAGGTGGCCCGAGTCAGGCAGGAGTTCGACATATCAATGCGTGAGTATAACTCGGCTCATGGTTTTACTCCGGCAGCAAACACAGTTAGTCGCATCGATGAGGTGCGTGCCCGAGGTAGAGACCTTAATGCAGAGATAGCTAGAGATGGTAGAGCTAGATCTGCTAGAACTGCTAGTCATGTGTCGGCCGAAAAGCCGAGATACAGCACGCCCGGAAAGAACCTTAGGGCGGCAGAGGCAGCCATAGCCGAGTTGGCCGGTTTATCCGGTGAAGCTCGCAGTAGGCAGCAGGACCGAGTCAATGAGTTGGTGGCTGTCGCTAACCGACAGAATGAGGCTTATCGCAAGGCTAACCCGGATGCGGGTGGATCTCGGTTCCTTCACTCGGATGGTGGAGCCGGGGGAGCGTCCAAGGGACAAGCCTCCTCGCCGTATGTCGGCAGGAGCAGGGGCCAGAGTGTGAACTCTGGCAAGAACAAGCAGATACAAGCGTACGATCCGGCCTATGCCGGAAAGAGAGTAGCCGAGCAAGGCAATGCCGGTCGGGGAAAGTCAGGACCCGCCCAGGGCAGACAGGAGGAGAACCAAGTTATCCCGGCGAATCAAGGTCAGCCACCTCGGTATCCGGTACCCATTCCACCTCGTCGTCAAGCGGGTGCCGGGTATGTCGAGCCGGCCGCAGACCGATACGATGATGGTTACTCGGCCATGGAGCGGGCCGGGTACACAAGATACCGAGAATTGGCGTCTGAGGGTGCACTCGGCGCAAGGCTGGGAACTCGCCAGTTGCCGGCACACGATGTTCGGAACAAGCTTGACAGAATCTATCTGTCCGAGCTCCTGGAGGAACAAGGCCCGCCGGGTCCCGCATGTTTTGGACCCCGGATCATGAAGCAGGCACCAGTGCCGAATTTCCAGTTACCTCGGGGTGCAAAGACCTATGACGGCAGCACCAAGCCGGAGGACTGGCTGACAGACTATGTCACCGCTGTGCACATTGCCGGCGGAAGTCGCAGATGGGCGGTGCGGTATGTACCGCAAATGCTTGAAGGACCCGCCCGAATCTGGCTGAATAACCTGGAGGAGAACAGTATTGACTGCTGGCTCGACTTCTCTGACGCTTTTGTCAGCAACTTCTCCAGTACCTACAAGAGACCGAATCGACCTCAGCAGCTGTCCATGTGTCGACAGCGAGAAGACGAAACAGACCGGGAATATTTAACCCGGTGGAGCACGATCCGGAACTCCTGTGAAGGAGTGATTGAGTCACAAGCCATTGCCTGGTTCGCGCAAGGATGCCGACATGGCTCCATGCTTTGGCAGAGACTCCAGAGGGAGATGCCGGCCACCTTGGCCGAGACAATGTCAATTGCCGACAGTTATGCGCTTGGTGATCCGACACAGCCCTTATTGGCCCCGGTTGACAGAGACAGATCGGGTCGGCGAGGAGATCGCTCGGATTACCGAGGAAAGAGAAGGGAAGAGAGGCCGGATTACCGGTACGGGTCAGACCAAGTTGCTGCCATCGACCAAGATCAGATGGGTGCCGGCAGCAGCCAGAGGCAAAAGAATGACGGTCCAGTGTGGGGTCAGAACTCGGAAGGAAGGAGGCCGTGGGACGGCGAAAGAAAACCGTGGAACGGCGAGAGGAAGCCGTGGAACGGCGACAAGAGGCAGTGGGCTAGCCCCAGTGGGACGATGCCGAATGATCCCTGCAGCTATCACACCAAGCACCCCAGCAGACCGGCTCAGCACTCAAACCGGAACTGCAGCCGAAACAGGCGCCCGCAGGAGAACACCGGCCCGGCAACTCGACCCGCATCACTCACGGGTGCGAACGCTATCCCGGTAAACGCCCAGACAAGACCTGAAGATGTCAACCAAGTGGCCAACACCAACAACAACTCCAACTATCCCGGCAGCAACGCGGGCCCGAGTCGACAAAATCAGTACCGAGAGGCTCACCAGAGTTACATGGTCTTTGTGACCGAGCCCAATGACAAGCAGAGTCAGCACAGGCGAGCGATGGAAGTAAATGCCGTTATGCCGGCGGTGCCGAAATTCATGTATTGGTCGGAGGATGAGATCAGCTGGAGCATCAATGATCATCCAAGAGTCATGCCCAACCCAGGAGGTTATGCTCTAGTGTTGGATCCGACATTCGTCGGGCCTAGCATCAATGTCAGGTTTTCCCGGGTCCTCGTTGATAATGGGAGCAGCATCAACATCATGTACCGGGATACCATGATGAAACTCGGCATAACCGAGAATATGATGCAGCCCAGCCGAACCACCTTTCACGGCATTGTGCCCGGTGTGTCACATGCACCCATGGGCACGATTTGGGTTGATGTCGCCTTTGGTGACAAAAGCAACTGCCGAAACTGAGAGTCTGCTGTTCGAGGTCGTGGATCTCGAGAGCCCGTATCATGCTTTACTCGGCAGACCGGCACTCGCCAAGTTCATGGCGTCTACTCATGTGGCATACCTGAAGATGAAGCTGCCGGGTCCAAATGGTGTCATTACCATCTCAGGAGACTACAAGCGTTCCATGGAGTGCGCCTCAGCCGGGTCATCCCTAGCAGAATCACTGGTGATCGCCGCCGAGAAAAGGAGAATCCATGAGGTGGTGGCTTTGGCCCAGGCATCTCAACTCGGTATGCCGAGTGCGGCTAACCCGCAGCAAACTGCAACCTTCCAGGCGGCGAAGGAATCGAAGAAGGTCGGCATCGACGAGGCTAACCCGGAACGCTCCGTCATCATCGGTGCCGGGTTGGACAAGAAATAGGAAAGCGAGCTCATCAACTTCCTCCGTGAGAATCGGGATATCTTTGCATGGTCCAGTCAGGACTTGCTGGGTGTTCCGAGGGAGTTGGCTGAGCACTCTCTGCATGTCAGGCCAGATGCTAGGCCTGTGAAGCAACCGACTCGGCGTCTCGCCGAAGAAAGAAGGAAGGCGGTGGGTGACGAGTTAGCCAAGTTACTCGCGTCAAATGCTGTTGTGGAAGTGAAATACCCGGACTGGTTAGCTAACCCGGTCCTGGTGGAGAAAAAGAAGGAAGAACCGGATGCACCTACTGTCTGGCGCATGTGTATCGACTATACCCACCTGAACAAGGCTTGTCCGAAAGACCCGTTCCCGTTGCCTCGGATCGATCAGGTGATCGAGTCCACGGCCGGATGTCAGTTGTTGTCTTTTGTGGATGCCTACTCTGGTTTTCACCAGATCCCGTTAAACCCGGATGATCAAATAAAAACTGCTTTTATCACCCCGTACGGGGCTTATTGCTATCGTGTCATGTGTTTTGGTTTGAGAAATGCCGGCGCTACGTATCAGCGCTGTATGCAGAAATGTTTGCATGATCAGATAGGAAAAAATGTGCAAGTATATGTCGACGACATAGTCATAAAAACAAAAGAAAAACATACTCTGCTAGATGATCTCAAAGAAACATTCGCAAACCTGCGGAAATTCCGACTAAAACTTAATCCGGATAAGTGTACATTCGGTGTGCCGGCCGGCAAATTACTCGGTTTCCTCGTGTCAAGCCGAGGTATCGAGGCGAATCCGACTAAGATCCGGGCAATAGAAAATATGAGGCTACCGAGGTGCCTCCGAGATGTCCAAAAATTTACGGGTTGCCTGGCCTCCCTGAGTCGGTTTCTAGGTCGGTTGGGAGAAAGGGCTCTACCTTTGTACCAGCTAATGAAAAAATCTGATAGATTCAGCTGGACCCCGCAAGCGGACTCGGCATTCCATGAATTGAAAAAGGTGTTGGCTACCGCCCCAATATTGGCTTCGCCATTACCAAGAGAGCCCATGCTGCTTTACATTGCGGCTACTAACCGAGTCGTCAGCGTCGTTGTGGTGGTAGAACGAGAAGAAGAGGGAACCACCGTGCAGAGGCCAGTGTATTACCTGAGTGAGGTACTCTCCACCTCGAAGCAAAATTATCCACACTACCAGAAAATGACCTATGGTGTGTACCTGGCGGCCAAAAAATTGAAGCATTACTTCCAGGAGCACCCGATAACCGTGGTGAGTGCAGCTCCTATCTCGGAAATCATCGGCAACCGAGACGCAAGTGGCCGAGTAGCCAAGTGGGCTATCGAGCTGGCGGCATATGCGCCGCAATACGCGAGAAGAGATACCATCAAATCTCAAGCAGTGGCCGAGTTTCTTGTGGACTGGGCCGAGATGGAATATGAACCATCCCTGCCGGACTCCAACTACTGGAGGATGCACTTTGACGGGTCCAAGGTAAAAGAAGGCCTGGGTGCCGGTGTGGTTCTCACCTCGCCGAAGCGAGACCAGTTGAAATATGTGCTGCAAGTTCATTTCGCGGCATCCAACAATGTGGCCGAGTATGAGGCATTGATCCACGGACTCAAGGTGGCCAAGGAAATCGGGATTCGCCGAATAGTCTGTTATGGTGACTCGGATTTGGTGATTCAGCAAACCTCGGGCAACTGGGACGCCCTGGATGCCAACATGGCGGCGTACCGGTTCCATGTCCAAAAGATCTCGGGAATCTTTGATGGCTGCGAGTTCAATCACATCCGGCGGACCGAGAATGAAAGTGCAGACATGCTGTCCAAGATTGGATCATACCGACAGGCCATTCCACCCGGAGTGTCTCTGGAGCATCTTCACAAGCCGTCGATTAAGCCTTCACCCGAGTCAGACTCAATATTCATCCCGGGTAATCCAGAATCCGATGTCGTCCCGATGGACGTTGACGTCGGGAGCAAGCCGCTGAACCCGGGGACTGCGCCGCAGAACTCGGGGACTGCTCCGCAGGACCCGGGGACTTCCACGGATGTCGCGTGTGTTATGACGGACTCAAGGATAGAGTTGGAAAATTGGAAAGCCGCTTGGCGAAACTCGGGAATCCTTTGGGAAGACTCGGGGACTCGTCAGACTATGACGGGTGTCGTTATGTCGGTTGAAGCTATGGAGATCGATGAGCCTGAACTCGGAACTCGTCCGGTACCGACATGGGCCCAACCCATCATGACATTTATGTTGGATGGCACCCTACCGAATGATGAGATCTCGGCCAGGCAGATACAGAGACGATCCAAGTCTTTCACCATCATCAACCGAGAGTTATATAAGAGAAGCGTGACCACCGTTCTCCAGCGATGTGTCGAACCAGAAGAAGGAGAAAAGATTCTCCGAGATATCCATCAGGGAGAATGCGGTCATCACGCTTCTTCCCGAGCCATTGTGGCCAAAGCATTCCGATATGGGTTTTACTGGCCGAGTGCTCTGCAGCAGGCAGAGGACATAGTCCGGAAGTGTGAAGGATGTCAGAGATTTGCAAACAAGATTCACATGCCGGCCTCGGCACTCAAAACTATTCCCATCACTTGGCCATTTGCAGTGTGGTGTTTGGACATGGTGGGACCGTTCAAGCCAGCCCGAGGTAACATGACTCACATCCTGGTGATGGTGGACAAGTTCACCAAGTGGATCGAGGTGAAACCAATAAGAAAGTGTGATGGCCGTACAGCTGTGTCGTTCTTAAAGGATATTATCCTGAGATATGGGCACCCACACAGCATCATCACTGATAACGGCACAAATTTCGCCGAGGGAGACTTTGCTCGGTTTTGCCAAGAAAAGAGAATCCGACTCGACCTGGCGTCGGTCGCCCATCCGCAATCGAATGGGCAAGTGGAAAGATCAAACGCTCTGGTCTTATCCGGTATAAAACCCCGGCTAATTGAGCCACTGTTACGTGCTCCGGGGTGCTGGCTGGACGAGATCCCGGCAGTACTGTGGAGTCTACGGACTACACCGAATCGCTCGACCGGCTATACGCCATTCTTCCTGGTCTACGGAGCAGAGGCAGTTCTGCCAACCGACATAGAGCACGACTCGCCGAGAGTTGCTTTATATACCGAGTCAGAGGCAAGAGAAGCCCGAGAAAACGATGTCGACTTGCTCGAAGAAGCACGAGAGTTGGCGTTGTCCAAGTCAGCGATATATCAGCAAAATCTCCGACGTTACCACAGTCGGAAGGTGAATCCTCGCAAGTTCCGAGAAGGAGACCTCGTGCTTAGGCTTGTGCAGCGCACGGCCGGGATGCACAAGCTATCACCTCCGTGGGAAGGACCGTTTATCGTGAGCAAAGCTTTGAGCAATGATGCCTACTATCTTATAGATGCTCAGAAACAGGTGAAGAACAGGATGGACCGATCTGGAGAGGAGACCAAACGCCCTTGGAATGTAGCTCTTCTCGCCCCTTCTACTCTTAAGGACCTACTGTATGTATCTCGAAACTAAGAAATGAAATGTCGGCACCCCGAGAAGTGACTCGGGACTGCCTTATTGAACAAATCTGTGTTTTATCCTCGTATTTTAATTCCTTGTGTCGGATGGCTCTAAAAACCGTATCACCATGTCGGTAAGTATTGTATGCTGTGTTTTCGTGATCTTGTGACTCGACTGCCTGACACCGAGAAAGGTAGGCAAGAGCAAAGGTTACCAGACGCAGTACACAAGAAAACCGACTCGGGGACTCGGTCCAGGAGCGATTCGGTTTCCTTTTAATAACTTTATGTCGGATGGCCTTGGCTATTTGCCCAAGTTTCTAAGTACTGTATGCTGTACAACGGTCGTTTTGTGACTCGACTGCCTGACACCAAGAATGGTAGGCAAGAGCAGAGATGGCAGAAGTATAGTAAACAAGAAATTGAACTCGGGGACTCGGTTCAATGTGATCCGGCACGCGGCTAAACTTGTTAAAACTTGCAAAGTAAAAAAGGTCAAGTAGCAACCATAAAAAGTGCAAGGTATATATTACATCTGCACCCGGCATTCCGGGGATTTGACAAGTCGAGTTTTTTCTGAAAAGTTCAGGCAGCAGCATCCGAGGTTTTTTGTGCAGAAGGAGAGGCTGGAGTCTCGGTTGCGGTTTCCTCGGCGGTGGACCCGGTAGCAGTGCCGGTGGCTGACTCGGGCGGAGCGTCTGCTGCGATCTCTTCGTCGACGGCCTCGTCTCGTCTTCTCCTTCGTCTCCTCGTCCGGGATCTCCTCGGATTGGGGAACCCGGTCGCCAGCGACAAAGGAGTGCACCGGGGCATACTGGATAAGGGCATGGGCAAATTCCTGGCGACGCCGAATGTGATCCGGGTCAGTGAGCCACTTTGACCCGTCGCGCAGAGTCTGGAGCTTGTCGAGATCGAGCCCTTCGTACCAAGACAGCACGTACATCATCGCTTCATCCGCTCCGACTCGGGCGGCAGACGAACGCCAGTCATCAAGCCTTGCCTCGGAGGCCAGCAGGCATGTGGCCAGCTCGTCAACAACCAGAGGGGCTTCACTCCCGGGCCAGAGGACGTTGTACGCTCGGATAGCAGCTGTGAGGAGGTTCATCCCGATCAATCTCATTGGCCCCAAGCGAGCCTTCAGCGCCACCAGGTGGGTGTCCATATCCCACTCGGCCGAGATAGGGCCACCTAGGATCTTCTCGAACCGGTGCTCGTTCGCGCTCTTGTCCGCGGTGGCCTTGGTATGTGGGAAGCGTTCTGAGTAGGGAATGGCTGGCGCCGAAATAAGTTACAGATGAAGAAAGATGAAAGAAGGAATAAAGGCAGAAGGGAAGAGAGCTTACTGTCCATCTCGGAGTTTATCTTGGAGATGTCCACCAGCCACTGTGCGATCTTGGCCTGCAGAGTTTGAAGCTCGCTCTTGGCCGAGGTAGCCTCAGACTTGGATTCGGCAAGCGACTCCTGGAGTTTCCGGTTTCCTCGACTCGGAGCCGCTTTTCCTCGGTAGCGCTCTTCTCCGACTCGGCGGCGCGGACTCCGAGTTAGCTCCAGCTCGGCCTTCAGCCGGGATATCTCCTCCTGATTTTTCTGCAGCTCGGCCTGGTGAGCAAGCTCGCGCTCCTTATGTGCGGCTGTGCCGAGGTAGCAAGTGTTAGAAGGAGCAGACTGATGCAAGTACAAATTGAAAAGGCAAAGTATGGCTTACACTCGGTTTCCGAGATCCGTTTCTCCAGGCCTTCAACCTTAAGCGCCGAGTCAGCTATCTGGTCCAGCTTGGCTCGCAGCAACTTATGCTTATCGGAGAGGCTTTTGTGGGCCAGCAGAAGTTTGCGGTGCACCTGCGTGCGCTTGGTCATGCAGATCTGAAAGGAAGAAATATTAATGTTATTGATAAAGATTCAGCCCGAGTTATCTTTACTCAGCCGAGTTTCAGTCACTCGACCCGAATCTCGGGGACTGGGGATGGATAACATATGAATTAAAGAAGGACAAACCGAGTTATATTTACTCGGCGTAGCTTACCGCGGCTGCTTGGTCGGCGGCGAAAAGGGCAGATTTTACTGCGGCCATCTTTTGGCCAACCAGACTCGGACTCGCCGGATGTTCTGAGAGGATTTGGCTCGCGGGTGGCCTCGAGCTCACTTCGCCCATGTCGGCGGCGTTCCACTCCGTGTTATAGTGCTCGAGGGAGCCCAGGCTTTTGCCGCTGTCGGTTCGCACCGGGGCGTGCACCCAGTCAGTGGTATATGTGCTGGTTAATAACACTGGGGGTGTCCCGCGGCTCGCCGGCACCACCAGCTGTCGCTCCGGATTAGCCGACACCGTCGTCACCAGTGCCTTTCCGGTTGTTTCCCCGGTTGCTGGAACTGGAGCCTTGGATGTTGGTGGCCGTGGCTGCGGTTGTGCCGGTGCCGGCGTTGGCTTGGCCGTCGCTTGTGTCGGTGGAGGTGTTGGCTTGGCCGTGGATGTCGATGTGGATTTCGACTTAGATGTCGATGGCCGTGGCGGTTGTGTCGGAGCGGGTTGCGGCTGCGGTCGCAGCTGCGCTGTCTCTGGCTGCTGGCTGCTTGCTGCTGGATGTTGCTGTTGCTGCTGCTGTTGCTGTTGTTGTTGCTGGTTGCTGTTGCTGTTGCGGTTGTGGCGGTTCTTGCTGCGGCTGACTCGGATGGGCCGAATCTTCTGGAGCCGCAGCCTTCTCTGTTTCGGGGGCCGACTGTACTGGCCCCGAGATTCTTGGATGTGTCGGTCGCCACCGACTCGGCCTCTCCGGTCCCGGATCCCGGAACTGTTGAGGCACTATCGGGCTGGTCCGTGGCGACTCGGCAGCCTTGTATCATCCGGCCGAGGTGGAGTCGGAGTCCTGACGAGATCCGAGTCGGTGGGCTCGGTTGGAATCTCCAGAGGGGCGGAGCTGCAAGGCAGAACAGCAGGGTATATCGTCAGAGGAGAAAAGTAATACGGCTAAGCATATAAGGTTATGTCGGTGAAAGGGGAGTCTTACCCTTAGTGACGGGGCGCTCGCGGCGCTTCGCCGCAGTCTTTACTCGCTGCTTCTTCTTCGCGGGAGCGCCGGATGTTCCGGCACTGGCAGAAGCAGCTGCTGGGCGCTTCCGAACTGCGCCCTTGGGTCCCGTGGCGAGGGGCTCCACCTCGAGCACCTGGTCGTCCGCGTCAGCTGAGGGCGAGGGCACCGGGTAAGCAAATGAAACCGGGAGAGGATCTTCTACCTCTAGAATCCGACAGTCGTCATCATCATCATCTGACCAATCTCGGACGCGAGCCTTACCGGTGACAGGAACTGTGCCGACAGGAATTGTGCCGACATCAGGGATCGGCATGTTGTCGTCGTTATCCGGGTCCACCGAGTCAGCTTCGACCCGGTCTGGACCCCATTTGGCAGCCGGATCCCGGCCGTCCTCCTTCTTTTGCCGCTCGAATCTCTGAACAGTGGAAACGGAGAAAGATTAAGGCCGAGTATAAAAAGGGAACCGACTTAAAAATTTGTGTCGGTAGGAAAGTTATGTCGGTGCAAGTCGCTTACCTGGGGCGGAAGGTTGTTCCGGCTGTAAGGTTCTAGTCCCCACTCCCACTCCTCCGTCATCCTCGTCCGAGCTATGGCCTTGACCCGCTGCCGGATCTGGGCCTTGGTCAGCTCGACCGTGCTTGTCCGAGTCGGGTCAAGAGGGCCACTCATGTGGCAAATCTTGTGGACTCGGCGCTGAAGAGGTGAGACCCGGCGGCTGATGAATGTCGCCAACAGATCGTCGGCGGTTAACCCTTCTGCTCGGAGCTGTCCCACGACTTCGTGGATCTGGTTGACCTCGGGCTCCTTGTCGGTTGGATTGTACCCCCAGTTGAGCTGTGCTGTGGGGGGGCCGATGACGAAATCCGGCAAGTTGATCTTGTCGATGTCGGTCGAGTTCTTCACGTAGAAGAAGGAGCGCTGCCATTTCCGGCATGACTCCAGGCCGTTGATCCGGGGGAAGATGGAGCCGCGCCGAGGCGTGACCGTGGCGGCCCCACACTGGGTCATCACCTTGGGCGCTGTCGGGTCGGCAGGATTCGGAATAACTTGCTTCCGGAATCCGAAGTACTTGGACCATGCGCGGACGCTGGCCTTGAGACCGAGATAACCCTCGGTGAAGGAGGCGAAGGAGGATAAGGTGGTGATGGCGTTGGCCGGTAGATGGTGAGGCTGGAGACCGAAACTATCAAGGAAGTTTCGGAAAAATACACTGGCGGGTAGTCCGATCCCCGCTCGAAGTGCGCGACGAAGACGACTCGTTCGCCATCCTTGAGACTCGGCGTAGTCTCGGTGCCGGGCATTCGGCACTCAACTCCGGGCGGGATCCGTCGCGTCCGGACCAACCAGTCAATCTCGGCTCGTCCGACATCAGAGCCTTCCCAGGAGGCCCGAGTGGATCCCTCCACGGTGGTCTCCTCAACCGAGTCAATCACCTCGAGGGCGGCGTCGTCCGACATCTTGATGGGAAAGGACCGAGATCTGCAATCAAAAGGTTCGCCGGCGGTGAGCGAGATGTGCCATATGCAAACTGAAAGAAGAGAGGAAATATACGAAGAGGCAAACAAATGCTAGATCTAAAGGAGAGGAAGAGAGGAAGGAAAGAGATGCCGTGGCGGCTAACCCGCCGGCGGCACACCGCAACCACGGCCGCGAGGTCACCGGCGGCGCGCGATGCGTCGCCGCGGTGAGGAACAAAGGCAAGAACAAGAACAAGAACAAGGGAAGAAGAAGGGGATGCCCGTAGATGCCGGGCGCCAATGCGCAAAAGGGGAAGAGGAGAAGAACTTACCGCTGCGACGTGCTTGTACGGCGGCGGCGAGGAAGGCAACCGCAGCGTTCTGCGCGTTGTCCGGCGGCGGCTCGTCGACGTACGTGATTCCGTGCGGCGGCGACGGCTCTGTGCTCTGCGTGCACTGGAGAGCGAGAAGGACGAGGGAGCGAGGAAGAGGATGAGTGAATGCGGGGAGGGGGAAAAGAGTTGCCCTGCTCCTCCTATTTATTTACGGCGGAGGAGATCGTGCGTGCGGAAGTTACTGCGCACGATTTCGTAACGGGCGAGAGGTTACCACCCCACGATCTGGCACGATTCCCGTTGCGGCGTAACCACCGCACGATCGGCCACACGGGAGGCCACAGGAGGCCAACAGTCCAAGGGCGGTACACACGATCGGGCGAGACCCGAGGAGACGCACGCACGGTCAAGGGTGCACTTGAGTGCTTACGTGGGCACAGTGGCCGAGACGACCGACGTCGCACAGGTGGCACGCATGCCTGTGGCATGTCCATCCGTGCACGATGATCGAGGCGTTGGACAGAGACGCTCTGCCACGTAGCAAGCCGATGACTCGGAGGAGTTAAGGGGTTTTTCCCTGTGAGTCGGAATGATCCGACATAAGGTGATATATCAAGTAGGGTTACAAAGTGCTTTCCGACATATGATTTTCGCCGGCATATGTTATGTCGGAGATCAGTTAAGGATACTGGTTTTTCGGGTAAACCTGCCGTGGCCCTCCATCCGAGGCTGCAGGACCGCGCCAGCTTCGGGGACTAATGTCGGGGGGCAACCCCCGAATAGGGGCAAGGTGCCGATATAAGGGTTGACTCGGAGTTGACCGGAGCACAGAAACCGACATAACTGTACCGGCTTACTCGGAGCTGACCGAGTCATGGTTAAACCGACATATGGTTATGTCGGATCATGTAAGTTTATGTCGGATTGTTCTTTGTTCTTCTTATGTGCAGGGCAGGCGAAACCGAGTTACTTGGAATTCGGCATGCCTGTGCCGAATAAGGAAGCTTACTCGGGCCGTGGTCAAGGGGCAGGTCTTGTCCCTACAATCACGGGTCAGGATGCAGAACCACTTGCACGATGGGACGAGGCCACTTGACCAGAGTGACTGACCTCCATGCCGCTGACCGAAGCGGTACCAGGGAGCATGTGTGGAGGAGACAGATGGGACGTGCCACGGGCGTGACGGAAGCGGTCAGAGGACCGGGCGTGGCTACAGTCGGACTACGCCAGCACTGATGTCAGCCCTATCTTGTGCCCTGGGCTTCCCTTTATAAGGAGCACCAGGGGCTCCTCTTACGGGACCACGCATGCACGCTAAAACACTTGCTCGTTTCCTTAGTAACTAGAAAGAAGCCAGAGAGCAGCGCCGAGACTCGGTAGGAGCTTGGAACCTGCTGTTCGTTGCATATAGCTCAAGGAGCAGCTTGTAATACCGTGGTAATCCATTTATATCGATCATATAGGCAGGAGTAGGGGTGTTTATCTCCT
>QRDG01001479.1:0-74633 GCA_012064385.1 Puccinellia tenuiflora | reverse complement strand
TTCCTTGATTTGCCATCCATGGCAGCCATAAGAGGTGTCTTACCGTTTACCATCCTGTTGTACTGGTGAGAAAAATTAATATATCAGATCCTATAGTCAGTAAAAAAATAATAGACTGAATGGCCATAAATAGCCACACTGCTGTACCAAGCATTTCGTGAGCTCTTACTATGTCACGACAATGAATAAATATGTCATTGACTTCATTGAACTAATGGCACTTACTATGAGTGAATATGATCCATAATAGAGAATAATCTTCTTCCTTTTGCAAGGGATGAAGAATAATCTATTATTGCAAAATATGCAAAACAAAATCGCGAGTTTTTCATGAATTTTCATGTAAGAAACCATCTTATCAATGATAAGATCTACACTAGCGTACTTGAATCTCATTAAAATGCAAGTACAACATTGCTAGCATTCAAACAGAGGTACTATATATAATCCATATGGAATGAAATTACCATTGGCAAAATGCCAAAATCATGTACATTTTACCAGGCCACCAATTGGTAGTTCAACTTACATCTGCATTATGGTCCAATAAGATCTTCATAGCAGCAGCATGCCCTTCCCTAGCAGCAAGATATAGTGGCGTCACATTAGAAGCTGCCGGGTCAACATAAGCTCCTTTGGCGAGCAATAGTTCTACTATGTCACTATCTCCTGCGAAGAAAAAAATTCAAGAACTTGTTGCACAAGATTATAGGTCTTATTGCAAAAATTGTCTTATCTAGAAAAAGAATCCATGAACTCAATACATGAAAGGATAGGTAATTTTCACAGAAAATTCTTTCTTATGCAAAGTGACATGAACCAATTTATCTTGAACATGTACTATTCGAAGCACAATAAGAATTTTTTAATCAGGAAATGAACTAAAAGCCAAGTCCATCGCAATAGATATATGGCTATAGTATACTGTTCAATTTCCAGGCCAATGGGGCCTAATTTCCATCTAACCAATCAAGACCTAAAGATCCAAATTCTTCACCAGGTCAGCAACCAACAAATTGAAATGGGAAAATATTCAAGGTGACACATCTTGAATATATGGCCATATTTTTTTCAGTAACTAATACCCCTATTTTATTGTAAAGCAGCATTGAAGGCTACAAATTATAGTGCATTCTAGCTTTCTAATGCAGTTACACTGATCTTCTCTTGTTCGCTGTACTTTGTAAGGGGCCAATAGGCACATTTTAATTTTCCAATGCACTTTTGCAACAAGTTTCTGAACCCTTAATTGAAAGGTGAACTTAACATTAAATGTTTCCTTATTTTGTCTCAAGAAACCTAAAATGGACTATATTATGAATCAGATACAGCTTGAAATTCAAATGAAATGACAGTACACAACTGCAAAATACAGATATGCGTGTATAGAGATGTAGACCTGATCCGGCGGCTTGATGCAAAGGGCAAACCCCACCCTGTTTAGCCTTGTTGGGATTGGCCCCATGATCAAGAAGATACTTGATGGTACGCACATCGGCAGAGAGTAGCGAAAGAAACAGAGGTGTGTTACCTGCCAGACACACAATATTTATAATGAAGCTTATTGATGCAAAGCATTTTTTGTGGTTTAGCATAGGAACAGGGTCTTCACTTATGTACGACCATGGTATATGAAGCCAGAATGTCAGAGCTTACGAGACAGTTAATATTTGATAAATAAGACTAGTTAAACTGAAAATTGAGAGTGTATACTTGGAGCGTATGCACATGGGCAGATAAGTTTTAAAAGATCCTGAAATAAAGAATCCCCTTAATTGAGTAGCTTATGTATACCAACCATACTTTTGTAATATATTGGCTTACATTTCATAATTGAGCATGGACAGTTTCATATGAAGCAGCCTGTACTATATGATCACGAATGAGCACAATGTAACGCGATAGAGAAATGAAGCAAGTTTAACGCTCGAAAATGCACTCGGATTTTCGGCCCTGCTCATGATCATTAAAATTCAAATTTAGTGCTGACAGATTTCTTGAGTCAGATACTATTGAGGATGCCTCTGAAGCATCGACGCACACTTCGCTACCAGGAACAGATAATTTTAGCAAGCACGAAGCGATAGTACTGCTGGGAGTAAATAAATGGCATGAATTCGAATTAAGGGAGATCGATGAACCTTCCTTGCCGGCGCAGTTCACATCCACTCCGAGCTCCTCGACCAGGTAGCGGCACACGTCTATCCTCCCTCTGATGGCGGCGATGTGCAGCGGATTGTAGCCCTGCGCCGTCGGCAAGCGAGGGTCGTCCACCGTCAGCGACTCCACCACCTCCTTGAGGGAGCGGGCGCCACTTCCCCTGCCCAGCGTCATCACCAGAGCTGGAAACATAGGACGACCCAGAAAATTCAGAAATCAAGGAATGGTAAAAGAGGGGACAGATCGAGCGCTGGGTCGATTGTGTGCATACCCTTGAAGCGCGGGAAGTCGCCGTCGGACACCGCCTGGAATATCGAGTCTAGCATGGGACGGCCGCCGACTGCGGCAGGAGGAAGAGATCGAGCTAGGGGTTAGCACGTACGCGACTTGCCGACGACGTACGAAGGTGGGGTGGAGGGAAACACTTACGTGGGAGAGGAGGCGCCATGGCCGTAGAGCCGTACGTAGGAGATGGTAGCTAGGGTTTTGCGGTCGGTGGGGGATTTGAGGCGGAGTAGTGGGATTTTTCAGGTGGGTGGGGAATTTGAAGCGGAGTACTCCTAGTAGGGATTTTCAGATGGAGAGCGAGGAGTGGCTCCCTCGATGGAAAAGAGCAGGTAAGATCCAGCCCGTGGAGAGCTCTGGGATTGATGGGCTGTGGGCCCGTTAGTAACATGAAATTGCTAAGCTGAAAATAGAACTCAACATGTGTTGTATCTGTTTTTTCTGTCCGATTTTATTTTTTGTATACAGAAGCTATACAAACCACGTTTATGTATGCATTTTTTTGTGTACAAAATTGAATACCAAAATAGGACCGATCAATATGCGTCATTGCCATGTTCGGCTACTTTTGTAAGTTTCCGTATGCATTCTTTTTTGTACAAATTCGAATATTTAGAAGACATTTTATAGATCACAAAGAAACGAGTGTGTTTGCAAATCAAAATGTCATCGATGTCACAACCAATTATCCCTAACATGCCCTGAACATTACCAACCAAGAGCGATGGCGGTAGCTAGTTGATCCCCGAATTCATCCATTTCACGACCACTCACCTCGTTAGCTGATGAGTGAGGTGCACCCGTGGGGACTGCATACCGTTTCGGAATTTTGGCACATAGTCCGGGTCCCTATTACATCAAGAAAAATGGACATCTTCTCTGTCATGTGCATAGACATAATTGTGCAATGTCACAATAGCAGCCACAATCATCTTATGGGTTTCAATTGAGTATCCTGGCATCTTGAGAATAATTTACCATTTCATCTTCCAGACTCCAAAGGTTCTCTCTATGCAATTGTGTTTGGACGAGTGGATCTTGTTTAACTTCTCCTTCGGGTTAGTTGGTGCTACACCTCTATGGAATTCAGGGACATGGTACCTTTCTCCTTTATACGGTGCGAGATATACAAATATGTTCGGATAGCCTGCATGAACAAGATAGTACTTGCCTAAACAAAATAAAACAAAGAGAATAATGCATAAGTTTAGGACACATTACATTAGATGGAATTAATAGAAAATCTCACCCTTTGAGGAACGGGTGAAGATGGCGCGGTCCTTATCGATCGCATGATATAGTGCACTCGTGTCATGCATAGCACCAGGTTTTCCAATTGAAGCATAAGTGAAATGCATATCAAAGTCACATACCGCCATCACATTCTGAGTAGCTACGCATGTTCTTCCAATGTACCTTACTTGCTTATATCCTAAGGAATAACGACCCTCATGTTCAAGGATGAAGGGGATCAGGGAGCTGAGATTACATGGGTAGATGCGGACCGAGGAGGTGCCATGTCATTTGTATTGGTTGGAGATGGTACTAGGTCTTTGGAACGGATGAGGGTGGGACTGATAGAGTAGAAGAGTGGACGGGCGTGTTTTTTAAAGAGTAAAGTTCATCATAAACCTTGAACTTGTAGAGGTTTGCTAAATCGAACCCCGAACTTTGAATTCCCCAAAGTTGGTACAAACTTGTTGATCCCACCCATCTCCCATGTGGGAGGGTAGTTGAGGTCATTTATTGTCCATTAGTCCATGTTGTACTAGGAATGATGGCATGAGGCTTGGTCCTTGTTTACGACCATGCAAGGCTAGGTAGGGACTCCATTTAGGATTTATCTATTCCAACAACAGGAGTCACCTTTGAGTCTTAGTCACACAATCCTTCTTTTTGTCTTCAAGTGAATATTTGAGAGTCTTGATGTATGCTCCACCTATTTAGCTATATATGTTGGGTTTTCCTAGGCTTTTTTGAGGAATCTTTGTTACTTATTCTTAAAGGGGTTCAGAAGGGAACAATGTGGCGATCATCATGGAGCTTTGGAGTCGAAGGGTACTTTTCACGATCCCACGACAATCTCACTTCCGAGGATCAGAAGGGAGTTTGTTTGTTCGGTAGGCAGCACAGATCAACAACGATGAGTCATAGACAATGTATGTGAAGATTTCTCAGACTTTATTCATGGAGTAGGTACACGATTGGTACAAGGATGGCCTCGGCGAGCTTATAGATTTGCTTCATTTAGAGGTTTTGAGTATCTAAGGTTTAAGGCTACGACATGGAGATTTGCCCTGTGTGAATCGAGCGTAGATTGAACGCAGATCTCTTGATGGGGGTCCTTCAGTGTATATATATCCTTCGGTTGATGTCTTTGTCTTGTACGCCTAGGGTTTTCCTTCTGCCTTATATCTCAAGTCTAGTCTTCGTAGATTTATTTCAATATAGTTTGTGGCGAGGTAATCTTCTGAAGTCTTCGTGCAGCACGACAGGTCTAGGCTGGCAGAGGAGCTTCTAGAAGTGGGCCACCGACTAGGGGAGTCTTTGGACGTCGTGGGCTATAACTGGTGCAGATCTAAACCCACTTATCTCCCATCAGCCCCCGATCAGTACCTTTAATGAGGCGGCCGGTGTCTTGGCGTGTTTTGACGAAGTGGCTCCGCTCCAGGTTAGACCTTGTCTAATGGGCTCCTTGAATTCTAATTGCTCTGGAAGTCAGGTCATGAGGGTGATGTGGTCTTGAAGGTACGACCTCTCCAAGGCCTATCTGACCTAGGCCTATCCGACCTGGTTGAGCTTCTAAGAGTGTCCCAGACCAAGCTCCACTACGATAAGTTTTTGCCCCACTCCGATGATGGAAGAGTACGACGAAGCATCTTCAACTTGCTTTAGTGCTTGTAGTCATCCCTAGGTCATCCAAGGACCTTTATAATTTATTTTTTATAAATCGATCGATATTTTAACAAAAAAAATCTCTACATGTCCAACCTAACGCATTTGAAACTATTAATATGGTACGATCCATAAGCCAAATACAGTGAGCAAGCGTTGGCGAGCTCCACCCTGAAATCTTGATCCAACAATTCAGATTTCCAACTGTTTAAAATAAGAATGACCTTTTTTGTTGACTCCTACTTGTTTGGACAAGAATCAGAAAATGTAACAATTCAGTGGAGTACCGAGTAAATACGATTTTTTTTGTTAAAAAACAGCATTTAAATAACTTGGCCAAAATTTCACTGAATTTCAATAAATCTACCAAAAGTTAATATTCAACGCTGCTATATTTGGACAAGAAGAGTCGACGTGGTTACCTTTATTAACCAAAAAAGCACTTACCCCTGTGTATGTAGTTTTAAATCTCTTAAAAGGTATCCGTACAAGAGAAATTCATTTTGACACATGGGAGCATATGCTCCTGCTATCGGTATAAACGTTTTGACATGTCAAAAAAATTCGAACAAAATTGACATGTACAAATCGACATTCTATGTTCGCACTACAAGTTTCACGAAAAAACTATATTTTTTGTGGTATGTATAAATAGACAAAAAAATCATGAAAAGCCTTTTTTATACCCCAAAATTTGTCTTTTTTACACGACACAAAAAAGATCAGTTTAACCTTAAACGACTTCATGATCGTGAAAAAAAAAATTATACCTCAAAATTTGTCTTTTTTACGCAACACCAAAAATTTCAGTTTTCCATTAAACGACTTCGTGACCATGTAGGATGTCAAGATGTACACACGGATTTTTTCATTCGAATTTTTTGCAGTTTCAAAATTTGCTTAAAATACATTTAAAAACCAAGTGCCAAAACATAACCCCCTGCAAGCAAGGAGGCAAAACGAGTTGATAGCAACTAAGGTTCCATAATGTATTACTTGACACATAGTCACACGAAAAAGACAACGAGTACTTTTTAAACCATAAGTTCATAATATTCAAATAGATTAAGAAATCAAGTCCTGAAGCAAAAGTAGTAACGTCTGCCCAGAACTTCCAGGAACCAGTCCCAGAACTCCTTTGTTGGCATATATCCAAGCAGTCACTCGGGCTTGGTGCTTCAAGACATCTCCTGGGCCTCTGAAGCTTTCCTGCATGTTTGAAGGAGAATCACTGATTAGGATTTGCATAAAAAAGAGTCACATGCATTTCCATCATAATAGTATATGCGCCTGATTTAAAAAATCCTAACGAATCTAAAGAGAGAATCAAACTCAAATAATCTGTATCATCAAAAGGTGTGCAGGACATGAGTTCACCTAAAGGCTACAACACTATAAAATGTGCAATCTATAACTAATACTGAGATGTTCTGAATCATTGTTCCCTGTAAGAGCTACCAATGCAAGGTTGACGTCAAAGCACACAAGACGTTAATGTGAATGTGTGAACATAGGAAGACTAGATACCTTAATGCTTCCTCAATCTCGGCGTTCCCTGGGTCCAACTTGAGTCCATCAGAGAATCGTTCACATGCCCCCTGGTAGTCCTGATGATGCAAGCAAGACAGGGTGATTGTCAAAAACAATTTGCAAGGCAAAGAAAAGATCAGTGAAAAATATCATTTGTGTAACCTTCAGTAACATCAGAGCTGCGCCTTGTCGGTAACAAGCCTTCGGCCAGTGAGGCCTCCTTCTTCTGCATTCATCGGCATCAGACAAAGCCTTGCCTCCATCACCCATTAGAAGCCAACAAAGGCTCCTGTTGGAATACGCGGTTGCATCATCACGATCAAGAGCTGTCAACTAAAGCCAACAATAAAAATTAACGGTTGTCAGGTTTGATAATACAGAATAATTTTCAAGTGATTCTACTTATTTAACCAATTAAATAATATTCCACAGCTCATAAACCGTCCTTGAAAAAGGTGGATTTTATGTTGCTGTTACATTACTGTATTTGCATTCAGGAAAAGTATGATGACGGAATCAAGCCTTCAATATTCACGATGATGCAAGCCTCGCCATCAGAAAACTGAGAGCTTGCCAGCGATTCCAAAATGTGCAATGAACAATGAAATTTTGGAAAAGATAAAACCGGTGAGAAGATATATGGGGCTTTTTAATATACCAAACTGTAGTATCGTTCCGCGAATTCAAAATCCTTTTCCTTGAAAGCGTTACTCGCAAGTGCCTTAAGTGTTCCTTCTCTTATCTCCTGCATAATGACAGGCTCATCCTGTGGATATTAAATGAAAGAAACGTTTATTAATTTCATGTAGAAGTCAATATGAGCAATGTTCAGATTTGGATAAATATGGATCAGTTTTATGATAACAACATTTTTACTCAAGATAATCTTCTATCACCAAGCTAATTACTTAAAAAAACACCTAAATTGTGACCTAAATTCTAGAAACTGCTAGTACCATGCTTAGGTAACAATAAACATAGACATAGCAAATTCTACATAAAGACATCAAACCAGCCACCACCAATCTCACCTACCTAAACACATCATGATTGTTTACTTCTACACTTCACCTCCCATCATATCCCTAAAAATCTACCTCTTGTGCGCAATGGGGAAACTGATTCACGTTTAGTCCCTATTAGATAGTTTTTAACCAATGCAAACAATTGAGCTCGCTTGTTCCTACTATTAACCAGAACAGTTTTTTTTGGATGGCAGTACTTATAGAATATTCTACCTGACCAAAACAACAACAATCACAATGTCCATATTTTCCCTCACTAGATACTCGTGAAATATTTTTACAACGCATTTTTTACGGGGGAGTCAAACAAGCTATATCATCGACTAGTATTGCATTAGAACATTTCAGAAAGCCCCCAGTTTTATGGTCAGGTTGAGAGATCATCAAGATCTACTGCTAGTGACACCTGACCAAAGTGATTTTGTATATGGCTAGATTGTTCTATCTTCATCAGAATTCTTCCAAGTGTAAACAACATATGCAGTGGTAAAAGAAACTACTGTTGAAAATAAACAGTGATTATATACCTTGTTGGCTCACACCAGCATTTAAAAAAATACATGCATATACTGCCAAATAGATAAATCTTACGTGAGGAACAAAACGGTTGGTATCAGCGATCTCCAGCATGAATTTGGCAAAGTCACTTGAAATAACATTGGCAGCACGTAGATTTTTTGCAGCGTATACTAAAATCCCCTTCCGATCAGCACCAGCCTATCACACAAATTAAGTAGTTACTGACATGTGCTTACGGGGTAATGTTTCATAATCACTCCACTTTCACACCACCAATATTCTTATAAACTTAACATTGACCAATATTTCGATCATAACAAAAAAAATGCATATTATGAAATTATTTTTTGTATGAATATTGGTGGTCAAGTTATAAAAAAATTACAAGCACAATCCAAAATGTCATGTTTCTTACAACTGGAGAAAGTGTTTGGGTTGGTGCATTGTCATCATACTGGTGGCAACAAAATTGATGGTCACAAGGCTTGTGGTAAGATGTTTATGTGCCAAAGAAAAAGTGGGTCACAAATTGCAGTATACATATCTTCAGGCATTGCTCAAAAGCTTAACACCAGCAAATGAAATCAATAGTTCCCAAATTCAGCAGGGTAATATATGAATCAATATTCAATAACATAGGGTGCCACCAAAAATCGAGGACTTGACAAAGCTAAGATAAAGGTATAATACCTTGTACAGGAGATGCATACATTTCCTTGAGTCAGCATCCATAGCAGCATTAATGGGTGTTTTACCATTTACCATCTTGTTGACCTAGTGAGAGACATAACAAAATATAATGAAACAGTTGTAAATAAGGATACAAGTAAAAAAATTGAATGTCAGTATATAGGTTCTGTGCCTATGCAGTAAAAAACATTGTGCCAAGTATTCAGTAAAATTAAACAACTTGCATGCCATCAATAAGCAACAGCAGCACATTGTCAACATAGAGTTGCTATATATTTTTAGCTTACTCGATATTATATAGGTGGAGTGTTGATTACAAAACTTCTACATTTCCTGGAATACATTTCAAGATGTCTCTTAAAAATGAGTGACAATTAATATATGATGGAGAATAATATAGTACGGCAAATGTGCAAACAAGCAACTGCCTCATTTATGGCCAAAAGAATAACGAGAAGAAATTTACGTTCATATCAAGTTAATCTAAAAATATCAGAAATGAGGAAATATTTTTAGATAAAGAGTATATATTAATATCACGGAGATACCAATTACACCCAGTCTCTGCAACAACGCAAATGACCTAACGGTATTACGGATGCACACAGCCGAAAAAAGGAGAGAAAAATTACAAAAAAGAAAAGTCCCTCTATAGTGATTAGATCCAAATTTGGCTTTATCAGCCGAAAAAAGGAGAGAAAAATATATTCCCTTTGTTCCTTAAAGTTACTAATTTGGCTTTATCTTTACTCAAAATGTATCAACTAGCATATGTTATAAGAAAATGCACAATTAAACTTGAAACATCAAACTAGGACATTAAGAATATTACCAAATATATATTTCATAATGTATATATTTGGTCTAGTATGTATAAACTTGTTTCCATAAATCCTTTCAAAGTTGATAAAGTTTGACTTGGACAAACCCAAATGAACTAACATTGTTAAACGGAGGGTATACAACGGTACTCTTAAAGGAAGGAATAGAAAATAAATTTAAAAAACGGAGTAGATTATTTTTTGCATCCAGACAAGAAAACCAATACACAACAAGAGTGGAAGGTGAGGAAAAATGAAATGAAAATTAGAAGCAGAGCCTATGCTACTTTTCCTAGCTAACAATTCTCATCAATGCTGGGCTAAAGGTTTTTTATTCCAAATGCCGAAGGAAAAACAAAAAACCATCAAGCATCGAAATTACAATAAGCTAAAAGCACGCCTAGCAATCAGACAGTTAAGTACAAAATAAGTACAAAAAAATGAATAATTGAAGTTACAGCCACATAAAACAGTGAATCCATAAAGCAAATTAATGCAGACTTAGTGTACTAAAACTTACATCTGCATTATGGGCCAATAAAATCTTCATAGCATCATCCTGGTCATTTTGAGCAGCAGCATGAAGTGGCGTCCCAAAATAAGCTTCTTGGTCAACATATGCTCCTTTGGCAAGCAATAGTTCTACCATTTCACAGTGTCCTACAAAAAGAACCATGAACATACTTGTCAAACATGTGTTACAAAAAGTCAAAATTGAAATAAGGACTAGAAGGGATAAAAAGAACAAGGCCAATTCTTTCCGCGCCTTGAAAGAATGATTCAAACTTCCAGCAAAAACTTCTATCCAGCCAAACAAGTGTTATACTAGAAAATATCTCACAAGACGATGATCTACAAAAGCATCAAGCTAACAATCTAAAAGAAAGGTGGCACATGTTGGAATTGTAGCCCTGATTTTGACAGTAACTGTGACAAAGCCAACTAAATACACCACACACACACATACGGACTGATATATTTTAGGTTGTTTTAATGACAATCCAATAGAAGTTAACTAACTTCTCAAAGACAATTTGTTGGCACAATGCAACACTTGCTATAAGACAGAAGGGAAACATATATTTGGCATCTCATCTACTTAATTTAATGACATTCCATATCTCAGGAAGGAAAAAAAGCGAAGGAGACAACACCACCAACAAACTGAAATTTACAATTTCAGAAGACTACCTAAGAAACATTTCAACGTGGCTATGCGTAACAGAGCTCAGTGTTTATAGAGATATATACCTGATACAGTGGCTTGATGTAATGGGGAAATCCCATCATAGCAGGCTTTGTCTGGATTGGCACCATGATCAAGAAAATACCTTGCACAACCGACATTATTGGGGAGGGTCGTCATGAACAAAGGTGTTCTACCTGTCAAGCGCGAAGTAGTGAATCTTACTAATGCTGAGCATTTCTAACTTCAACATAGAAATATGATCATCAGTGAGCACAACAGAATATGATAAACGTAGCAAGCGTCAAGCCTCCTTTATACATTTGTGCTGAGTTCTGAAAGATATCGCGGAGTCAAAAATTAAATATGCATGTCCTATAAAACACCGATTCAAATTATTCTTTTCTTCCAGCGAGGATTACAAAAGCATAATCTAAGCCTGCACGAAACAAATACGATATTCTCTGGTACCACGACATCATAAGGCGATGAATGAAAAACCAAGACATGGATCTTGCATCGACTACATTCAAGGCTTAAAAAAATGCAACTAGCAGTTGCTACTGTGCACACTGTGTGCTACGTTTTAGTAGAGAGAGGGACGGACCGTGCTCATCGACTACATTCACATCCACTCCGAGCTCCTCGACCAGGTAGCGGCACATCTCCAGCCTCCCTCTGATGGCGGCGACGTGCAGCGCACTGAGGCCTTTCAGCATCCCTTCGTCTTTCACCCTCAGAGTCTCCACTGCCTCCCTGAGGCGGCCCCGGCCCATGTCCAGCAGCATCACCAGAGCTACAACGAATGGGCCGCAAAAAGATCAGCACTCGACAAGGAAAACCGCATCAGAAAGAAAATCGGAGACAGTGGGGAGCATAGCATACACTTGAAACGGGGGAGGTTGCCGTCAGACGCCGCCTGGAAGATCTGGTTCAACATCACGCCGCTTACTCGGACACGAGGAGCAACAGACGGAGGAGGCGCCATGGCGTCGCTCAGTGGAGCCGCACAGGGATGATGATGGAAGGGTTTGGGGGTGGGGCGGGTGGGGAGACGAATAGAAGGGGTGGGTGTGGTATTTGAAGCGGAGGGCAAAGGCTAGTAGTTGTCAAACCCCTCACCCACACGACCCTTCGTTTTGCGAGTGATTTTCCGTGCTTCCGATATTTATGAATGTTTTGGGAAAAGCTCCATTGATAGTTGACTAACGCTGATATGGCGCTTCGATACTCGTCTTTGGTGCCACTGAACTTCTTTGAACGTGTGTTTCCTTCACGCTCCTCTGCCTGACGCCCTGACGTCCACCGTATCTTTGGCTGCACTTGTACGTATTACCACGGAAAAAGTCTAAAACAAGGGCTTGACTACGTAGTGGTCAGCCACGATTTAGCTTAGGCGGTGGTCAGTTCCGACATCCCAGTTTTGGTAAGCGACCGAATCCAGATTCTTTCCGGATGGACCCCTTCCGACAGCTTGCTGCTTGCCCCTTCTCCAGATTAGGAAACCCGTGTGACCAGGTCTACGCAAACCACATGTGTCCATCCCGCGGTCCCACTCCTAGCTGGGAACTAGCTGCCACCCGTTCTTCACTTCTTCTTGCTTCTTTTTCTTTCTTTTTCTTCCCCCAATTACCAGCAGAAATTGTTGGGATATATTCTCACCGGAACAACTTCTAGGCACATCCACCCTCACACTTTTCTTTTTCCTTCCTTCTCCATCACCCAAATTACATCCAACAAAAAATTCAGTCCCATAATTACATCCAACAAATCCTAAAATTACATCCAATTTAAAAATCAAACAAATTAGCCAGCAAAAAGACATTATTAACTTGTTGGTATCCTTTTGATGCAATAATAAAAGTTACATCGCACAACCTTAGGGATTTAAAAAGTTACATCCACGATAACAAAAGAATACTAGAGAAAACTTCCGAGTGCTACTGCTAGGGGAAAACTACATGTACTGATCCATTGAAGTACATCCCATTCAAAAAATTGAAAGCTACTTCTGAGAAACTACATCCACAGATATAATGAAAAGTAAATCCTTAGGCTTTAGAGCTACTTCTAGGAACCTAGATTGTGTACATACAAAAAGCCTCATACTTGTACTTCTAAAGAAACTACATCCACTGATGCACTAAAAAGTACACCCACAATCTCGTGAGCTACTTTTAAGGATGTAACATACTAACATGCATCGAACCCTACTAATCTGAGACAGGGGAATTAAATCCTACATGCAATGATCGTTCCATCCAGGAAAATTACATCCACAGGAATTACATCCCAGTTCTGCCTCCTCCCAGATCGTTCCCAGGTCGGCCCCCTTAGGTCATCTCCTGGTCTATGCTGATACTTGATAGTATCTACAGAAAAATTATATCTCACATGAAAAATTACATCCACCACAGGAAAAAATACATCCCAAGTCTTTTTCGTTGTGGAAAATTACTTCTGCTATCAGAGTGAAAATAGACAAATTTACATCCAGTTATAAAAGGCAAACAACAAAAGTTACACCCATGGAGAGCTGCATCTAGCTCCAAAAAAGTTACAGCAGGTTAGTCAAGTTACACCTCCGGATGTTGAAAAAAAGCTCGTCTCGAAGACCTCCTTGGCGATGCTTGCGAGGTCGCTTGCCTACAATAGCAAGTACCGGTGGCATCCAATCGAACAGCAATGATGGCGACGGAGGAAAACTCGATGTCGCACCTGTAGAAGCGGCAGTGGCGTCGGGTCGCCGGAGAACTACGTGCGGCAGCTGCGCGCAGGGCGCGGATCTGACGACGGCGAGCCTCATCCGGCTGTTAAGAATCGACAACTCGTCGGGTAGGGGTGGCCGGGAGAGGAGTAGCGGCTGCCCGCCGGGGAAGGAGCAGGACGCCGCCGGCCGGGGGAAGGAGCAGCGGCGGCGCGCGGAAGGTGGTTCCGTGGGGGACGAAGGTCTGGGCGTGGGGATTTTGCACGAGATAGGCAGTGGGATTTTGCTCGGGTGGAGCTACTACTACATAGGGAAATAGTCTTCCATCGGGTGGGTGAGTGGGCCACGGTTTTAGTGAGCACGCGGAATGACAGATCGTGGTCAGCCACAGAATAGATATTACGCTAAAACAAACCTTAAACTTGTAGATAAAAGATAAATCAAACCCTTAACTTTAAATCCCGGAAGTTGGCACACTAAACTTATGAATCCCGACCAATCTCAACCCTGGATCAGTTTTGAGCACCGGGAAAGAGTCGAGCCCGGCCGGGATTATTCTCTATTCTCACTGACTGGGTGGGTCCACATGTCATATCTTTCTTCCCCAATCTTTTTTTGCTGACTTCTATTTTATCAACCCAGTAGGGGGCTTTTATCTTGCAAGTTCCAGTGCCGTATAAAGTTTTGCAATGGCAACAATCAGCACTTGCTAATATTAGGGACATTACAACCGCAACACCTACGAAGGCTCCCAGGCACTCTGCCCGCGTCACCACTTTCTGAATTAGGGACATTACAACCGCAACACCTACGAAGGCTCCCAGGCACTCTGCCCGCGTCACCACTTTCTGACCGTCGGATCTTCTTCTGAATCTTTTTTGGCCGTCGGATCTCCCGCGTGGGCTGCTCCTGGGCCGGATGTCCCTGAGGGACGCTGCTCTGGCCATCAAATTGGCGTTTGCTGGTTGACTTGGGCCGAGTACGGGCAAAGCCCAACAACTTAACTGCTTCGCGCACCGCTTGCGCTGTAAAAAAAAACAACACCTACGAAGCCTCCCAGGCACTCTGCCTACAACCGCAACACCTACGAAGCCTCCAGGCACTCTGCCTACAACCGCAACACCTACGAAGCCTCCCAGGCACTCTGCCCGCGTCACCACTTTCTGACCGTCGGATCTTCTTCTGAATCTTTTTTGGCCGTCGGATCTCCCGCGTGGGCTGCTCCTGGGCCGGATGTCCCTGAGGGACGCTGCTCTGGGCATCAAATTGGCGTTTGCTGGTTGACTTGGGCCGAGTACGGGCAAAGCCCAACAACTTAACTGCTTCGCGCACCGCTTGCGCTGTAAAAAAAACAACAACTACGAAGCCTCCCAGGCACTCTGCCCGCGTCACCACTTTCTGACCGTCGGATCTTCTTCTGAATCTTTTTTGGCCGTCGGATCTCCCGCGTGGGCTGCTCCTGGGCCGGATGTCCCTGAGGGACGCTGCTCTGGGCATCAAATTGGCGTTTGCTGGTTGATTTGGGCCGAGTACGGGCAAAGCCCAACAACTTAACTGCTTCGCGATCCGCTTGCGCTGTAAAAAAAAAATTTGTCAACGCAGACGCGAGCGGGCGAGGAAGAGGTAAGCGGATGGCTCCAGACGCGAGCGGAGCGAGGGCGCCGTGCAGCCCGGCCGCACGCGAGAGATCCACCACGAGAATCAGGGAATGAGAATGGACGATGCGGCTAGCGGCGCGGACGCACGCGACCCGGTCAGGCGTCGGACCCCATCGACGATTGTCGATCGAAAGCGCACAGGTCCATGTAGCTGTGCGGGATACGAAGGAGTGATGCTGATTGAGGGATCGATTGGAGTCCCCCCCCCCCCCCGGCGTTTCAGGAGCTAATTCGCCATTGCCACAAGCCAATAATGGCAGCGAAGTGCGCCACTCACCGGTAGCCCATAGAGCAGGTCAGTTACCACCTCGCTGAGTACTCTTAATTTACTCTTGGCGCATACATATAGTCCCTGCCAGCCTCCTCACATTGGCCATAGGATCTCCCGTAGTCATGGTTGAAACTTAGGTGGCCGCTTCATCTGCTTAGTTCTCCAGTACTCCCTCCTTCCTAGCTCTCTCTTCCACTAATTATTTCCAATACATGGTTCTTTATTACTGAGGCTGCTTCTCTGCTACTGAATTGTTGCAGGTGTTATAGGTTGGGAGATTCTAGATTGGTTCTGCTGGGTTTGTTCTGGCCAACACTGCGTTCTATCTTCTCCCTTGCCATAGATTCCCCCTCCTCCCTACCTTACACTTTTAACTTTTTTTTTTCAATTTGATGCAGCTGGTGTCGGTGGATGGATTGGTGTATTGCTTCTGCTAGGTTGGTTCACAATCCTGGAGCTGCCGATTTCCTATGGCGAACTACCGGGTTTGTATACATGTGAGAATTTTGATGGTTTCAGCCATATAGTGTTTGCGTGATTTCTATCTTTATGTATGAAAAGGTTGGCTACTGATACAATGAAAATCTTCACTAATCACTATGGAGTGTTGCATCTAATAGAATTGTTCCGGTGATTGTGCATTAACAGGTTGGACAGAAAACAAAGTGCTGATGGGGCACCATACGTGCCTGATTTTGCTGAAGCTTAAGCTTCAATATGAATTATTGCATTAACAGAATTAACGATGGCTGGCGTCCAGGCGAGTTCCCGTGTATTTTCATACCTCATCTTGTTCATTCTATATGTGGAGTATATGAATGTCTGCTAGCTTAAATTATTTTTGTGGAGTGACGACTCGGATCATGGCAAGCCTTCCCTTCTACCGTATGATTGTCTTGCACCCTGCTCTCACCAAAGTTCGGATATGGCTCCTCGGCAGGCTAGCTTCTGTTTATTCACTTCAATTCGTTGCCTCTTTTTATTCACTGTAATGTATGCTCCATGTTAGCGTGCCGAGTACAACTAAGTCATCATATTATTTTGCTTCCAGGGTAAGTTTCTCCATCTTCTGAACTGCACGTCATATTTTGACTACATCCCATGTTTGGCTGCATTTTTAGGATTATACTGGTTCTCATAGAGCTAGAGCCGGATGATGGCTTATACTGGTCCTCATAGACCTAGAGCCGGATGATGCATTTGCGCACCAAGGATCAAAATTGCAAAGCTATTGAAGATGAGCTTGAAAAGGTTTATGTCCACTGTCTGTTGCTGTAGAGCACAGAGAATATTTTGACTGACCTCATTTGCTAACGTTGTAGGCAATGTCTATGTATGGTTATGAGATTAGTGCAAACGCTGACAGTTAATATTTACCTGATTCGCATGTCAACAGAGTGATGCATGAGATAAACGCAGGTAAGTGCTAATGAGTCAGATTAATACTAGACAGTGTGATTTTTATTCTCATTGACATGCTCTGATTTATGGTTTTGTTCTCTCTTTTTTGTGACAGGTGCTAGATTGAGACCGACAGCTAATGACAAAGCTGAAACAGAGAAGATACTTCAGATCAAAAGAGCGAAGGAGAAGCTGAGTCCAAGTACTTGGCTGTGTCGGGTGTGGGTATTGCAAGGCAGCGTCAAGGCTATAGTGGACGGACTAAGAGACAACCTCCTCACCTTCGAATATCCCTGGTACCACTGAAAAAGATATCATGGACATGGCTATGGTGGCCAAGTAGAAAAGGAAATTTTCAGTTTTCCAAGAGTTTTGAGTTGTACACAACGCAATATATCATTTCACTTATTTATGGTTGTCTTAGGTAACTGAAAGATTGTTGCCTTTTCTTGCTCTTAACAAAACAAAATTATGTGAGAACATGTTATAAACTTATAATCCATATATATTTCAATCAGTCCCTACCAATCTATTCTTCTAATGGACGGGCGCGGCAACGCGCGCCTAAATGATCTAGTTCAGTTAGTAATCCTCAACGACACCTATGGTGCATGGATGGACAAACAAGACCAAGAAATCAGGATGCACCCGTGTTGCCATTAATTCAAACAGATATTGTGGCGAGTGCCGTACCATTGGTGAACTCCATATACGCAGTTGGTGCCGCCGGTTAGTTGGACGTGGTTGGCGAGACGGCGCACTGCCATGGCCGACGGTGCTCCATGACCTCCAATGCGCCGCGTAACGATGTCGTGTTGGATGCTGGTGACTCACGCCGTATCTGGGAGCTTGCTGGACTGAAGCAGCGGTGCAGCGCTACCGTCGTCGACTTCACCGGCGAGAGGGATTCCGTCATGAGGTCGATGGTGAAACGGAGCAGCGGCACTGCGGTCTCGCTGACAAGTCGTAGCAGCACAGCACGGCTTGCCATCTGTTGTGTGTTGTGCTATACTGCTATTGCAGTAGGAGCGTCGTTGCTTGAGCTGCTCTGCAGTTGGAGTTCAGGTTGCACAATTTGAAGGTGAGAGAGACGACATCCACATGGGCTCTGTTGATTGATTTGTACTACGTACATGCTTAATCCATTCGTATTGGCTGGTCACTGGCTGCTCTCTCCGTTCTTATGTCTCGTTGGCACGTGGTGTAGAGGATAAGTGAGTAGTGCTGAGTGCTGACCATGGACACGACGCCGACGCAAGGGGGCCATGGCGCCGGCGACGTACTGCTACTGCTCCGGGTGCGCGTGCTACAGGTGCACCGGCATAGGGAGATGGTGCCTGGTACAGGAGCACGCAAGTACCAGAGTAGGAGAGCAAGCAACATGAGATTGATTTGGGAATTGATGTAAGAAATAGGTCGGGGAAGAAGATGAACATGTTATGCGGCCCCACTGTCAGGAGAGTAGTTAAGAATCCTGGTTGGGGTCATCTCTTTCCCAGTGTACCAAACAGGGGTAGGGTTGATATTGATCGGGATTCACAAGTTTGGAGTGCCAATTTCCGGGATTCGAAGTTGAGGGTTCGATTTATCTTTCATCTACAAATTCAAGGTTTGTTTTGAACTTTTTCCTATTACCACCTAGCACAACCTCTTCGCATCGGCTAGCGGTCCGCCGAAATTTTGTGTTCATGGTGTTGCCGGTGTGACCGGTGATGCTGTACCGATTGTTGCTAATGGAGATTTCGATGTGTGTGTGCATAGGCGGACCCAACAAATTTTCATTGCCCGGGCAAATAGGCTTGCCGGCCGGCCGTAAGTGTGATCTTCTATGTAATATGAACAATAAATAGGCTTGCCAGCCGTCCGGAAGCGCCTATGTGTGTGTGTGTTGGGGGGGGGGGTTGTATGTTGCAGGCCATCCGTCCGGGGAGCCTTAAACTCCATGGAGAGAGAAATTGACCTCCACCTCCGCGTGTGCTGCAGTCTAATCTGGCTGCTCGGTTACGAGGAACAATACATTGTGTCAAGGTCTCCCCGCGCACCCCCGACCCTAACCCTAACCTCCCTAACCCCCCGCCGCACCGGGGCAGACCCTGCCAGCGGCCGAGGACCTCTCCCTGCACCCCTCCAATCCCTCTGCCGCCGCTGGAGTTGTCGCCGGATAAATCCACGCAGCATGGCGGCGGCGGGGCTCCCGATGGGTGCGTCCCAGAGTGCAGCGGCGACGTCCGTCTCCTGCTGCGTCCGCCGCGGTAATGCGCAGCAGCGGCGACCGAAGGAGCATCTGCAGCAGAGCCACAACGGTGGCAGCGGCGGCGGCCGATCTGGCCCCGTATGGGCTTGGAGGGCATCGTGCTCCGTCTCCTGGTTGGCTCCTCCGCGACAACAACGACAACTGCAACTTTGCCCGCATCACTGGGACGCCGGGGCGGCGGCCCCAGGCATGGCGACGGAGGCCTTCACCTTTTGTTAGATATGGGCTGCGAGAGACGGTGGATCTTGGGATCTCGTATCTTGCAGTTTTTTCGGCCCTAACTTTTAGCTCGGTTTCACATCTCCTAGAGATATGTTCTTCCGTGAGCGCGAGCACCTGATCTAGATCGCTGGAGTTCCATGGCGGACCGCCTTCTCACTGCCGGTCATCCAAGTACCCAAGCGGCTGATGCGACCGGGTGATGCATGTAAAATGCATACATGAACTTTGCATTGTATTACTTATATTTCAATCATATTTGCACCATATAAGGGTTATATCATTGTTTTATATTGATTTTGGGAATATTTCACAGTTTTCCTATTTTTCTGGAATTAACCCTGCACTGGCAGAAAACCCTATTTTCTATATTTTGATGTTTCAGGGACCCAAACGACGTCCGAATGACCTGAAAATTTACGAGCATCAATTTTTGGAAGGAACGAAGCGTAGGAGTGAAGAAAGTGAACAAGCGGAGACCCGAGGGCCAAGATAGGTGGGCCCACGCGGCCAGATTCTTTGGCCGCGTGGGGCCCACTATCCTGGGCCTCGAGCCTCCGATGTCGTCGATCTTTTTCCCCGAGCCTCCGTCTTGACCTAAAAACGACTACAAAAATAGTCTCCCGACGCCTTTCGGAAGGGAGCGCCGCCGCAACACAGTAACCACGAAACAGAGACATGGAGTTGCAGATTTGAGGGGGGAAACTCCGGCGGGGCGCTGCCGGCGTGATCTCCATCTCCTCCAACGACTTCTCCACCGTCTCCATGATGAAGAAGGAGTAGTCCACCCCTGGACTATGGGTTTGTGGAAGTAACTTATGTATCTCTCCTCTCTTTGAGCTTCACTAATTAGCACCGTATGAGCTGTTGAACATGATTATGGTCATCTATGTAATACCTTTGTGGTGGATCTTCTTATGAGTTAATATATGTTTGAGATTGCAATAGTTTTTTTTCAGTTATGAAAGTAGATGCATATTATGTACCCCGTTCTTATTTTACTTGTTTTGATCAAGCATGTGTATGAGAGCGTGTGAGGGGGAACGTATGCATTAGATGGAGTAACGGGGGGTGGCTACTGCGGTAAAAGTGACAGAAGTTCCGCGATCCACTTGGATATTTTACTTTACTTTGTTGCCTCACTAGGGATAAAGAAAAAATACCTTGCTACCGGAGATGTGGGTGTGACCTTGCCACTTCTCCAAGACTAGATCTAGCATGTTCTTATTTTAACTTCATGTCATAGAACTTAAAGCTATACTCTGATTTATCTTAATTACCGAGGTGCTAAGATTTAGTTCACGCCTTGGTGGAGTATAAGAGAGATTAATAAACAAAAGATCTCTATGTTAGGACGTGATGCCCATATAATTAGTAACTTGTCATGAAACCTTTATGTTGCAATCTCATATGTCAATTCTAGTGTTCCATTATCTACCACTTTATTAAAGAGAGTGCATTTGTGAAACCATGAACCCTGGTCCATTTTTAATCATAAGAAACACCTTTCCAACAACTTTTATCCATTTTCCATTTTCTACCATTTAAAAATCCGAAAATACAAAAACACTTTTACATCTTGCATTTACAATACAAAACCCAAAAATATCATCCATTATTGTTTCCACCATCTTGCATATTTATTTATCATCATTGCATATTTATTTATTGCTTCGCATTCATTATCTTTTCATATCATTCTCACACCATGTGCTTGACAACCACTTGGTGGGGTTGAGGGCACAAAACAATTTACTTTGTTTTGTAGATTTTCAAGAGAAGGATAAGAAGATAAATCTTTCACTACTGATTCCCCGAGAGTTCGATATTAAACCCTCGAGTCACCCCTCGTGGGGAAAACTGTCTTTCCTATACTATACACTCTGCACTTGGAGTCTCAACCTAACCATATTCTTTTGACGTAGGTAACTACGTCAAAGGCCATCAAAACGTTTTCTGGCGCCGTTGTCGGGGAATCATTGCTGTAAAGATTTGTCCAACTAGTTTCAAGCCATGCACCACACTTTCTGGTTCCGTTGCCTAAGGACTAGTAGAAGAGTATCTCACAACAAAGTCAACTTCATCACCAACTTGTGCAAACACCTAAGCTTGGGGAGGTTGCGCCTACGTGAGCATCATCTTATCCATCTTTACCTTCAAAGCATTTTATTTTGTTTTGTTATTGTCTTGCATATCATATTTATATTTTGGTTTGCATATTTTATTTTTAGTTTTGCATTAAAAAATTTAAAACACATAAAAACTTGCATAATGGAAAAGAGAACCTTTTGGCCATTTAGTGTTAAGAACTTTCCTCAAGATATGAATATCCCTGTTGAAAATTTTGAAGTAGATCATAATATCACTAAAATGATTTATGAACACCGTTTTATGGGAAACCAAAAGAAGATCCTATACTTCATCTTAGGAAGTTTAATGAAAGATGCAAAGTGTTAAATTTGAACCATGCCAATGTTAATATGATTAAAGTTAAGCTTTTTCCCTACTCCCTAGCTGGAAAAGCCTTAGATTGGATATTAAGATGGCCACCTGGAAACTTTAGCACTTGGTTTAATTTAAAAGCTTCATTCATTGAAAGATTTTGTTCCACTGAAACGGTTTGTAATCTTAGACAAATAGTTATCACCTTTAAACAAGAAGAGGATGAACCTTTGGTAAAAACATGGGAAAGGTTTAGAGGTATAGCTTTTGGAATGGAACATGGTCTTAGAGATTGGATGCTCATGCATATATTTTATAGAGGATTGTTTGAAACCTCTAGAGTCTTTTTGGATAACGAATGTGAGGGTTCTTTCATGAATACTACTGCTGTTAACACTCATATTCTACTTGATGGCTTGCTTTTGGAAGTAAAAATTAAAGAAAGTTTAGAAAAAGCCCAAGTACCCGAAGATGTTTTTGATGACCGTTATGAAATATTTAATCTATATAATAGGGGAAAAAGGTTGAGGAAGTTAAAATGCTTAATGAAGTCAAGGAACCATTACTTGACTTAGAGAATTGTAGCTTGCATGAATTAATATATATCTTACAAAAAATTTCAAGTGATCCTTCCATTAATGTTAACCAAGCAGGTTTTGTTTCTTATATTGCTAATCATGTTTTAAAAGAAAAGATTGCTAGGTACAACCAAGAAGCTATGATACCACCTAAGCTTGAGGATATATGGATTCCCAAAGTACTAGTAACCATTGGAAAAGAGACACACCATGCTATATTAGATCTAGGATCTAGTGTCTCTGTTTTATCTAAAGAAATTATATGAAGTTCTTGAATTAAAGAATCTTGAAAAATGCTCTATTGAACTTGCACTTGCTGATGATTCCATTAAACATGCTTTAGGAAAAGTAAGTGATATTATGGTAGAGTTGCATATGAAATTTGTACCTGTTGACTTTCTAATCATGGATATGGGGAATAAAACCTCTAGTCCAATTATTCTTGGAAGACCTTTTCTTCGTACCACAGGTGCTATCATTGATTCAAAAGAATGGGAATGTGAATTTCAGTTTCACACAAGAAGTGCATGGAACACTTCCCAAGGAAGAGGGAACATATCAAAGTTCAAACTCCTCATGAGCTTCGTCCACAATAAATTATCAGTAAGGAAGCCTAGCTACATGGCTATAAAGAAAGCGTTGTAGGGAGGCAACCCGGTTGTTTTTATTTTTGATTTTCTTTGTGTCCTCTTGCTGTAACAAGAGACTTAGTTTTTAGTTTTTTTTCTGGAATTTTCAATAAAGTGTCAAGTTTTACCTATTTTGGTTTGAAAAAGTTGCTTTTTGCATTCGGAGATTTTATTCCAGCACGAATCTGTGCACGGTATGATTTTTAAT
The DNA here is from genome assembly GCA_012064385.1 of Puccinellia tenuiflora. Taxonomy (NCBI): domain Eukaryota; kingdom Viridiplantae; phylum Streptophyta; class Magnoliopsida; order Poales; family Poaceae; genus Puccinellia; species Puccinellia tenuiflora. The sequence goes on along the minus strand of QRDG01001479.1, from coordinate 51,155 downwards.
TCCTATTCTGTTACTCCGAATGAGCTGATATTTAAACTGTATTTGCAACTTTTAATCCTCTGTAAGCATGAATTTTTTCAGATGTTTTGGACATATTTAAGTAGGGCAAAAAAATACGTTTTGCTGCTGCTATTTTTCTGGACAGATTATGTCCCATTTTGTTTGATGCATTCTTTGAACTTTTAACTTGAATCTTTTTTATCCAATTGAGTTTATAAGTAGGAATACAACATTATACACTTTCTGGACATTCATATGAATTTTTGTTTAAGCATTTTATGTAGCAAGCAATTCATTTGTCTATCACTACTAATGTCACCCCCACAGAACAGAAATGGGAGAAACGGTGTTTTGAAGTTTTTTTCACAAGGATTAGAGGAGATGCACCAAGAGCTATCCAAGGACGGTGAAGACCATAAGCTTGGGGATGTGAAGACAACCCCACTGGACCAACACACTCTCGGTTTGCACACGTCTAACTTCTGTTTTTCGATCAATGCACTTTATCGCATAAACTTGGAGCGTCTTTTATTTGTTTTTTTTTAATTTCGGTTTGATTTTTGTTTGTCTTGAGACCACCACTATCATTATACATGAGAGAGCTGCTAGAAATAAGTTGGATGCTATTAAAAAGATTGGGAAAGTGATGTTTGAGTTGATTCAAAAAGATACATATAGTTGCATGATTCATGTGCTTTTTAATGAGTATTAATTTGCAAGTGTTTTATCAAGAGCTATCTCTTATTCATGTTTTGATGCTGAATATTACTTTACTTTGTTTAACATGGATTGGTTATTTCTATGGACACTTATGCATGCATTTAGACGGTCAACTTTCTCCCTCTTGCTAGCCCAAAAATTTCCAACAAGTAAAAACTTGTTTTCCAACACCCTCAACCAAAGTTTTTCCAGTGAGTACACCATATCTACCTATTAGCTTTATGCTATTCCGAGTATGTTTATCATGTTATTTTGTATTATCTATACTTCTGAATTAAAATGCTTATGTTATTTATTGTTATGGAAAAAGTTGGTTAGAAAGCTCTCACGAACTTGATGCACACCTTACTTTTATTGCACTTAATAAACATGAACCATTGTGATTAAAATTATGAAGTTGTGAGCTTGAAAGAGTTTTGGTTGGGAGTTAGCTCATATGTGCTGTCACATGACAAGCTTTCAACGTGCTCTTAATTATTTAGTTGATATCATTACTTTTGTTTATGGATGCTTATCATGGTGCCAAATAAATGCGGAAACTTAGTAAGTTTGAGGAGTTTGTATAAATGGCTAGAGAGACGCCTAGGCCGCTAATCTAAGCCATGCATCATTCATGGTGGAAATTTACTTACATGCTATGGTGAACCTTCAGTGATGCACCTCACAATAAAAAGCTATACCAATAGTCAATAAAAAAAGGGTGTTGAGATTGTTCATTTTGTTTGTTTGTCTTGTCATTTTGACATGGGCTTGTTCCATGTCCTGGGATAAGAGGTACCCCAGTTGACGCTCTTGATGATGCTATTATATTACTTACAATGACCTTAACTTGAACTTGCTTTGTGGCCCTAGTTGAGTAACACCATGGTGTAGGTACTCGTATTCACGGGGCATGAGGCATTCAACCCATACTTTGTCAAGCACACTACTCATATTTGCTTTCACTTTAAACTTTAACCATTCAAGATGCTATGATAGGGGTAATAAGAGCTTGACACCAATGAATACCACATTGCAAACATTAACTTAAGTAGAAGCATTTGGAAGTTAGATGAAACTTATCCATGTTTTACCTCTACTCATTTATATGTCTTTCCAAAGTGTCCACCTTTTATATTTAGATTTACAAGAATACTCTATGACCATTATAGGATGTTTTTACTTCATTATACATACATTTGGTCCATAGTACTTTCTTCTATGTTACACTTTGCGAATTAATTAGTCCTCTCTCCCTCTCCTCTCGTCTGCCCCCGCGTGGCGGCGGGAGGGGAAACCCTAACCCCCACCGTCGCTTGGCCCTCCTTTCCCTCCCCCTCCCTCGCCGCCGCCATACGGTTCGGCCGGGCAAAGCCCGGTTGGCCGGCGGCGGCGGGATCGATTGTCTCCTCGCGTGGGGAGGCCGGCGCAGGCCGGTGCCCCGGGCTTGGGTGTGGTGCTGCCGGGCGCCGCGGCGTGGCCTCGTCGGCGGATGGCGCTTGGCTAGGCGGGACGCGACGGACGGCAGGTCGGAGCCGGCAGCGGGACCTCGCGATGCGCTCGGGTTGGACGGTTGTCCTCGGACCGGGGCGTGGCGCGGCCGCCGGTCATGGTGCTGCTGCTCTTCGCGGAGGTGCGGTGAGTGGCGTGGTGGCTGTCTCTAGGCAGATCGGCATCAATGGCGTGGTGACCTCCTTCTTCAGATCCCGGACGTCTCGGTCGATGGACCTTGGAGGTGAGGAGGGCGGCCGGTGCAAGCCGGGCTCAGGCCGACGATTGCGGCACCTGTGGGTGTCGTTACCTTGTTGAAGGAGTCGCCGCCGCTAATCACCCGCCTCTTGCACTGTGTTCCGGGGGAAACCCTAGATTTGGTTTTACCAGATCGGATGATGGCGGCACCTTCGCTGTCGTTTACCCCATTGGGGGCATCATTTTTGGAACATGGGCTGCCTGGAGGGGGTCTGCCGGTGGTGCGGAGTTTCATCTTCGTTGACAAAGACGGCGAGCCTTGGCGGCGTGGTGCAGCAGGAACTCGACGACGGTTGCGGCATGGTGGACTCGCGCAGGGTGGTGGCGCTGTCTGACGTCGTGGTGACGTCGTCGGCAGGATCGGCGAAGTTCATGCAGATCTCAACTTCGAAGATTGCTCGGTGGTCCGATGGTGGTGATGGCTTCTTTAGCGTGAACACAAGGTGCTCGCTAAGAGTCTGCTAGTACGGATGTGCGCTCTCGTTTTGCCTAGAGGGCGTCTCGGGGTATGTGATTGTTCCCGGTTTTTAGCTAATGGTGGGATTTCGTGTCTTCCAGGCAAAAGGCCTTGTTGACATGATATTCACCCATTGTCGGGTTGGTAGGTGTTGCGTGGTGGCTTCGAGTTTTTTGATGTATGCTCTTTGTACGTCCTTTGTGGAATTTTTTAATAAAGATAGCCGTATGCATCTTTTCGATGCAGAGGCTGGGGTGCCCCTTTTCAAAAAAATCACTTTGTGAATTATCATTGAACATCCTTACATTGAATATTTGATATCACTTCATAATCTTTTGTATATTGCTACTCCTTTGAAAATGAATCATTTGACTCTATGTAGCTATAGTAATCATCTTTGATATCCATTGATAGTATTAAAAAGCAAAGTCCATGTTAGTTTTATCACCTTCATACTTGAGGACGAGTATAGGTTAAGCTTGGGAATGTTGATGCATGTAAAATGCATACATGAACTTTGCATTGTATTAATTATATTTCAATCATATTTGCATCATATAAGGGTTGTATCATTGTTTTATATTGATTTTGGGAATATTTCACAGTTTCCCTATTTTTCTGAAATTAACCCTGCCTGGCAGAAAACCCTATTTTCTATTTTTGATGTTTCTGGGACCCAAATGACATCCGAATGACTTGGAAATTTACGAGCATCAGTTTTTGGAAGGAACCAAGCGTAGGAGCGAAGGAAGCGAACAAGCGGAGACCCGAGGGCCAAGATAGGTGGGCCCACACGGCCAGATTCCTTAGCCGCGTGGGGCCTACTATCCTGGGCCTCGAGCCTCCGATGTCATCGATCTTTTTCCCCAAGCCTCCGTCTTGACCTAAAAACGACTATAAAAATAGTCTCCCGACGCCTTTCGGAAGGGAGCGCCGCCGAAACACAGAAACCACAAAACAAAGACCTAGAGTTGCAGATTGGAGGGGGAAAACTCCGACGGGGTGCTGCCGGCGTGGTCTCCATCTGCTCCAACGACTTCTCCACCGTCTCCATGATGAAGAAGGAGTAGTACACCCCTGGACTATGGGTTTGTGGAAGTAACTTATGTATCTCTCCTCTCTTTGAGCTTCACTAATTAGCACCGTATGAGCTGCTGAACATGATTACGGTCATCTATGTAATACCTTTGTGGTGGATCTTTTTATGAGTTAATATATGTTTGAGATTGCAATAGTTTTGTTTCAGTTATGAAAGTAGATGCATATTATGTACCCCGTTCTTATTTACTTATTTTGATCAAGCATGTGTATGAGAGCGTGTGAGGGGGAACGTATGCATTAGATGGAGTAACGGGGGGTGGCTAATGCGGTAAAAGTGACAGAAGTTCCGCGATCCACTTGGGTATTTTACCTTACTTTGTTGCCTCACTAGGGATAAAGAAAAATACCTTGCTACCGGAGATGTGGGTGTGACCTTGCCACTTCTTCATGACTAGATCTAGCATGTACTTATTTTAACTTCATGTCATAGAACTTAAAACTATACTCTGATTTATCTTAATTACCGACGGGTGCTAAGATTTAGTTCACATCTTGGTGGAGTATAAGAGAGATTAATAAACAAAAGATCTCCATGTTAGGACGTGATGCCCATAATTAGTAACTTGTCATGAAACCTTTATGTTNCCCTGCGTCTCTCTCTATTTGCTTGCCTCGCGCAGGAGGCCCCTGCATGCCTTATATAGGCCGCGGTTAGGGTTTTGGGTTACAAGGAGATTACACGATTGCCCCTATGACATCACTACTCTGGAGCCGGCTGGAGCTATCTCATCATTACATTGTAACGGTAACGCCCGACAGGGGCTGGACGATCCGGGCCCACTAGTACGGACCGGTCGGTGGGTAGAGGCCGGCTTGAGCCTAATCGGCCGTCCGCCTCCGGGTAGACGAAGCGGCTTGCTTCACCCGGCTGGCTCCAGGCGGCACGCTGCAGCCGGCACTTGCGTAGCCGGCCCATGTAGTTCTTGAAGAAATGGACCTCTTAGGGATATCCGGGGTTCATATCCCCGACAACCATCCTTGCATATTTATTTATCATCATTGCATATTTATTTCTTGTTTTGCATTTGTTATATTTTCATATCATTCTCACACCTTGTGCTTGACAACCACTTGGTGAGGTTGAGGGCACAAATAATTTACTTTGTTTTGCAGGTTTTCAAGAGAAGGATAAGAAGATAAATCTTTCACTATTGATTCCCCGAGATTTCGATATTAAACCCTCGAGTCACTCCTCGTGGGGAAACCGTCTTTCCTATACTACACACTCTGCGCTTGGAGTCTCAACCTAAGCTAAGTTCAAGGCCATCAAAGATGTTTTCTGGCGCCGTTGCCGGGGAATCATTGCTGTAAAGATTTGTCCAAAGGAGTATCTCACAACAAAGTCAACTTCATCACCAACTTGTGCAAACACCTAAGCTTGGGGAGGTTGCACCTACGTGAGCATCATCTTATCCATCTTTACCTTCAAAGCATTTTATTTTGTTTTGTTATTGTCTTGCATATCATATTTATATTTCGGTTTGCATATTTTATTTTCAGTTTTGCATTTTGTGTTGCATTTGTTATTTTGGTTTGCATTGTTTAGTTTCATTTTATTTTCAATTTTGCATTTAAAAATTAAAAACACATAAAAACTTGCATAATGGGAAAGAGAACCTTTTGGCCATTTAGTGTTAGAAACTTTCCTCAAGATATGAATATCCCTGTTGAGAAATTTGAAGTAGATCATAATATCACTAAAATGATTTATGAACACCGTTTTTATGGGAAACCAAAAGAAGATCCTATACTTCATCTTAGGAAGTTTAATGAAAGATGCAAAGTGTTAAATTTGAACCATGCCAATGTTAACATGATTAAAGTTAAGCTTTTTCCCTACTCCCTAGCTGGAAAAGCCTTAGATTGGATATTAAGATGGCCACCTGGAAACTTTAGTACTTGGTTCAATTTAAAAGCTTCATTCATTGAAAGATTTTGTTCCACTGAAACTGTTTGTAACCTTAGACAAATAGTTATCACCTTTAAACAAGAAGAGGATGAACCTTTGGTAAAAACATGGGAAAGGTCTAGAGGTATAGCTTTTGGAATGGAACATGGTCTTAGAGATTGGATGCTCATGCATATATTTTATAGAGGATTGTCTGAAAACTCTAGAGTCTTTTTGGATAACGAATGTGAGGGTTCTTTCATAAATACTACTGCTGCTAATACTCATATTCTACTTGATGGCTTGCTTTTGGAAGTAAAAATTAAAGAAAGTTTAGAAAAAGCCCAAGTACCTGAAGATATTTTTGATGACTGTTATGAAATATTTGATCTATATAATAGGGGAAGAAAAGTTGAGGAAGTTAAAATGCTTAGTGAAGTCAAGGAACCATTACTTGACTTAGAGAATTGTAGCTTGCATGAATTAATATCTATCTTACAAAAATTTGCAAGTGATCCTTCCATTAATGTTAACCAAGCAGGTTTTGGTTCTTATATTGCTAATCATGTCTTAAAAGAAAAGATTGCTAGGTACAACCAAGAAGCTCTGATACCACCTAAGCTTGGGGATGTATGGATTCCCAAAGTACTAGTAACCATAGGAAAAGCGACACACCATGCTATATTAGATCTAGGATCTAGTGTCTCTGTTTTATCTAAAGAATTATATGAAATTCTTGAATTAAAGAATCTTGAAAAATGCTCTATTGAACTTGCACTTGCTGATGATTCCATTAAACATGCTTTAGGAAAAGTAAGTGATGTTATGGTAGAATTGCGTATGAAATTTGTATCTGTTGACTTTCTAATCATGGATATGGGGAATAAAACCTCTAGTCCAATTATTCTTGGAAGACCTTTTCTTCGTACCACAGGTGCTATCATTGATTCAAAAGAGGGGAATGTGAAGTTTCAGTTTCCACACAAGAAGTGCTTCCCAAGGAAGAGGGACACACCAAAGTTCAAGCTCCCTCATGAGCTTCGTCCATCATAAATATCAAGTAAGAAGCCTAGCTATATGGCTATAAAGAAAGCGCTTTACGGGAGGCAACCCGGTTGTTTTTATTTTTGATTTTCTTTGTGTCCTCTTTCTGTAACAAGAGAGTTAGTTTTTAGTTTTGTTTCTGGAATTTTTAATAAAGTACCAAGTTTTACCCATTTTTGTTTGAAAAAGTTGCTATTTGCATTCGGACATTTTATTCCAGCACGAATCTGTGCATGGTTTGATTTTTAGTTCCTATTATGTAACTCTGACAGAGCTGATATTTTTACTGTAACTGCAAATTTTCATCCTCTGTATGCACGAATTTTTGCAGAATTTTTCTACATTATTAAGCTGGGTAGAAAAATATGTTTCACAGCTGCTATTTTTTTGGACAGATTCTGTCCCATTTTGTTTGATGCATTCTTTGAACTTTTAACTTGAATCTTTTTGATCCAATTGAGTTTATAAGTAGGCATACAACATTATACACTTTCTGTACATTCATATGAATTTTTGTTTAAGGATTTTATGCAGCAAGCAATTCATTTGTCGATCACTACTAATGTCACCCCACAGAAAAGAAATGGGAGAAACAGTGCTTTGAAGCTTTTTCACAGGGATTAGAGGAGATGCACCAAGAGCTATCCAAGGATGGTGAAGACCATAAGCTTGGGGATGTGAAGACAACCCCACTGGACCAACACACTCTCAGTTTTCACACGTCTAACTTCTGTTTTTCGATCAATGCACTTTATCGCATAAACTTGGAGCGTCTTTTATTTGCTTTTTATTTTGGTTTGATTTTTGTTTTGAGACCACCACTATCATTTTTATATGAGAGAGCTACTGGAAATTTGGGTTGAATTAAGTTGGATGCTATTAAAAAAGATTGGGAAAGGGATGTTTGAGTTGATTCAAAAAGATACATATAGTTGCATGATTCATGTGCTTTTTAATGAGTATCAATTTGCGAGTGTTTTATCAAGAGTTATCTTCTATTCATGTTTTGATGCTGAATTTTACTTTACTTTGTTTAACATGGATTGGTTAGTTCTATGGACACTTATGCATGCATTTAGACGGTCAACTTTCTCCCTCTTGCTAGCCCAAAAATTTCCAACAAGTAAAAACTTGTTTTTCAACACCTTCAACCAAAGTTTTTCCAGTGAGTCCACCATGTACCTATTAGCTTTATGCTATTCCAAGTATGTTTATCATGTTATTTTGTATTATCTATACCTCTGAATTTAAATGCTTATGTTATTTATTGTTATGGGGAAAGTTGGTTAAAAATCTCTCACACCTTACTTTTATTGCACTTAATAAACATGAACCATTGTGATTAAAATTATGAAGCTGTGAGCTTGACAAGAGTCTTGGTTGGGGGTTAGCCCATATGTGCTGTCACATGGAAAACTTTCAACATGTTCTTAATTATATTTAGTTGATATCATGTACTTTTGTTTATGGATGCCCACCATAGTGCCAAATAAATGTGGAAACTAAGTAAGTTTAAGAAGTTTGTAAAAATGGCTAGAGAGACACCTGGGCCGCTAATCTAAGCCATGCATCATTCATGGTGGAAATTTACTTACATACTATTGTGAACCTTCAGTGATGCACCTCATAATAAAAAGCTATATCAATAGTAAATAAAAAGGGTGTTGAGATTGTTCCTTATGTTTGTTTGTCTTGTCATTTTGACATGGGCTTGTTCCATGTCCTGGGACAAGAGGTACCCCAGTTGACCCTCTTGATGACGCTATTTTTACAATGAATTTAACTTGAACTTGCTTGGTAGCCCAAATTGGGTAACACCATGGTGTAGGTACTCGTATTCACGGGGCATGAAGCTTTCAACCCATACTTTGTCAAGCACACTACTCATATTTGCTTTCACTTTTAAACTTTAAAAATTCAAGATATTATGATGGGGGTAATGAGAGCTTGACACCAATGAATACCACATTGCAAACATTAACTTAAGTAGAAGCATTTGGAAGTTAGATGAGACTTATTCATGTTTTACCTCTACTCATTTATATATCTTTCCAAAGTGTCCACCTTTTATATTAAGATTTACAAGAATACTCTATGACCATCATAGGATGTTTTTACTTTTCATTATGCATACATTTGGTACATAGTACTTTCTTCTATGTTGCACTTTGTGAATTATCATTGAACATCCTTACATTTAATATATGATATCACTTTATAATCTATCTTTCATATTGCTACTCCTTTGAAGAATGAATCATTTGACTCTATGTAGCAATAGTAATCATCTTTGATATCCATTGATTGTCTTAAAATGCAAAGTCCATGTTGGTTTTATCACCTTTATACTCGAGGATGAGTATAGGTTAAGCTTGGGGATGTTTATGCATGTAAAATGCATACATGAACTTTGCATTATAATACTCATATTTCAATCATATTTGCATCATATAAGGGTTATATCATTGTTTTATAATGATTTTGGGAAGATTTCATAGTTTTCCTATTTTTCTGGAATTAACCCTGCACTGGCAGAAAACCCTATTTTCTATATTTTCATGTTTCAGGGACCCAAACGACGTCCAAATGACCTGAAAATTTACGAGCATCAATTTTTGGAAGGAACAAAGCGTAGGAGCGAAGGAAGCGAACAAACGGAGGTCCGAGGGCCAGAAGAGGGTGGCCCACGCGGCCAGATTCCATGGCCACATGGGACCCACCATCCGAGGCCTCGAGGCTCCGTTGCCATCGATCTTTTCTCCAGAACCTTCGTCTTGACCTAAAACCGACTATAAAAATAGTCCCCGACGCCTTTCGGAAGGGGAGGCCGCCGAAAACACAGAAACACCGAAACAGCGATCTGGAGCTGCAGATTGGAGGGGGAAAACTCCGGCAGTGCGCTGCCGGCGTGGTCTCCATCTCCCCCAACGACATCTCCACCGTCTCCATGATGAAGAGGGAGTAGTCCACCCCTGGACTATGGGTTTGTGGAAGTAACTTGTGTATCTCTCCTCTCTCTTGAGCTTCACTAATTAGCACCGTATGAGCTGCCGAACATGATTACGGTCATCTATGTAATACCTTTGTGGTGGATCTCTTTATGAGTTAATATATGTTTGAGATTGCAATTGTTTTGTTTCAGTTATGAAAGTAGATGAACATTATGTACCCCGTTCTTGTCTACTTGTTTTGATCAAGCATGTTTATGAGAGCGTGTGTGGGGGGAACGTGTACATTAGTTGGAGTAATGAGGGGGTGGCTAGTGCGGTGAAAGTGAGAGAAGTTCCGCGATCCACTTGGGTATTTTTACCTTACTTTGTTGCCTCACTAGGGATAAAGAAAAATACCATGCTACCGGAGGTGTGGGTGTGACCATTGCCACTTCTCCATGACTAGATCTAGCATGTTCTTATTTTAACTTCATGTCATAAGACTTAAAGCTATACTCTGATTTATCTTAATTACTGAGGTGCTAAGATTTAGTTCACATCTTGGTGGAGTATAAGAGAGATTAATAAACAAAAGATCTCTATGTCAGGACGCGATGCCCATATAATTAGTAACTTGTCATGAAACCTTTTTGTTGCAATCTCATATGTCAATTCTAGTGTTCCATTATCTACCACTTTATTAAAGAGAGAGTGCATTTGTGAAACCATGAACCCCGGTCCATTTTTAATCATAAGAAACACCTTTCCAACAACTTATAAACATTTTCCATTTTCTGCCATTTAAAAATCTGAAAATACAAAAACACTTTTATATCTTGCATTCACAATACGAAACCCAAAAATATCATCTATCATTGTTTCCACCATCCTTGCATATTTATTTATCATCATTGCATATTTATTTCTTGTTTGGCATTTGTTATATTTTCATATCATTCTCACACCTTGTGCTTGACAACCACTTGGTGAGGTTGAGGGCACAAAATAATTTACTTTGTTTTGCAGGTTTTCAAGAGAAGGATAAGAAGATAAATCTTTCACTACTGATTCCTCGAGAGTTCGATATTAAAACCTCGAGTCACCCCTCGTGGGGAAACCGTCTTTCCTATACTACACACTCTGCGCTTGGAGTCTCAACCTAAGCTAAGTTCAAGGCCATCACCTACCTTTTGGGATTTGGACCGTTCTGATAGTGCAGGATAAGGAAGTTTTGGTCTGGAAGCCGAAGAAAGGTGGGGGGATGGTTCTAAGGATTGGGACTCTCCTCAGGACCGCATCATGAGCTGCACGGAGAGTAATACCGAGATGATTCGTAATCTTGGTTATAAGGTGGATGAGATTTAGGAAACAATTGAGAATCTTGTGGAGAGATCTCCATCACCACCGAAGGAATAATTGGGACGCCATGGGTAATGGCACTCCCTTAGCTTGTTTCAAGTTTCGGGTGTGCCTCGGTATCATCATTATCTTTTACCTTTTACCTTTTAGTCATGTATCATGTCCTGAGTAGAGAAGTTACCATATGAAATAGTGTGTGCATTGTGGTCGTCCTCCTATCATGTATTAGTTTTGTATCCGTTGGTGTGGTTGTCGTTATGGAATATTAATGAGAAGTCTTGTTTTTTACTTTCTCACACTATTTTATTCTAGCTTGCAAGTAATCTTTAGATCTCTTTGGAAGAGTGTTGGCCTCACTTTGGGTGAAGTTTTAAAAATCTTTTTGGGTGTTGGCAAACATAGCATTGGTTAGTAGCAACAATTCTTGGACGCTTAAGTAGAGAAGAAAGTTTCACTTGCAAAATATATTATATTTGATATCTTACAAATTTGTCGGTTTCCAAGCCTTATATTCTTGAATAAGAACTTTATGCTGACAAGGAAGATGGCTCCTTAAGGTATGATCAATCTTATCGCTGGTAATATATATTTTTTGTATCTCTCAACACTTATGTTTGCTATAAGCCTTGCTAGCCAAAACCTTGCATTGAGAGGGAATTTTGGGCTAGCAAGAGGGAGAAAGTTGACCGTCTAAATACATGCATAAGTGTCCATAGAACTAACCAATCCATGTTAAACAAAGTAAAGCAACATTCAGCATCAAAACATGAATAAGAGATAGCTCTTGATAAAACACTTGCAAATTAATACTCGTTAAAAGCATATAAATCATGCAACTATATGTATCTTTTTGAATCAACTCAAACATCCCTATCCCAATATTTTTAATAGCATCCAACTTAATTCAACCCAAAATTCTAGTACCTATCCCATAAAATAAATGATAGTGATTTTCTGATGAAAAAGCAAAACAAAAATAAAAAGAACAATAAAAGGACGCTCCAAGTTTATGCGATAGTAATGCGTTGATAGAAAAACAGAAAATAGACGTGTGCAAACCAAGAGTGTTTGGTCCAGTGGGGTGCTTTGACATCCCCAAGCTTATGGTCTTCACCATCCTTAGATAGCTCTTGGTGCATCTCCTCTAATCCATGTGAAAAAACTTCAACACAAAATTTTCTCCCATCTCTTTTCTGTGGGGTGACATTAGTAGGTACAAAAGATAGAATGCTTGCTGAAAGAAATTCATGAACATAAATTCATATTAAGTGTCCAGAAAGTGTATAATGTTGTATGCTTCCTCACAAACTCAGGTTAATCAAGAAGATTAAACTTATAAGTTCAAAGAATGCATCAAACAAAATAGGACAGAATCTGTCCAGAAAAACTGCAGCAGAAAAATGCATTTTTCTACACTACTTAAATATGTCGAAAAATTCTGAGAAAATTCATGCTTACATAGGATGAAAAGTTGCAATTACAGTTAAAATATCAACTCATTAGGAGTTACATAATATGAATGAAAAATCATACTGTGCACAGATTTGTGCTGAAATAAAATCTCCGAATACAATACGCAACTTTTGAATCCAAAATGGGTAAAACTTGGCACTTTACTAAAAATTCCAGAAACAAAACTAAAAACTAAGTCTCTTGTTACAGCAAGAGGACACAAATAAAATCAAAAATAAAAACAACCGGGTTGCCTCCCGTAAAGCGCTTTTTTTATAGCCATGTAGCTAGGCTTCTTACTTGGTATCAAGATTGTTGGAGTGAGGTGGCTTGGCATCCCCAAGCTTGAATTCTTGTACTTATTTGATATATGTAGGGTGAGCCTAGAGATAACATCCCCAAGCTTGAGTTTTGTCCCTCGTGATATTTATTCATCACCCTCAACTCTTCCACTTGAAAGTTCTCTTCACACAAAACTCATCATAAAACTTGATTAGAGGGGTTAGTGTCTCCATAAATGAAATCCTCATAGGTACAGCAAAGACATATCATGAGTTGATTCTACACATTAGCTAATATTACTATGGTTGTGTATTGCTCTTTGATCAATAGAACCACACAAAACACAAATAATGAGAGTAATGCAAAATAAAGACAGAATCTGTCAAAAACTGGACAGCTCGTAAAGAGTGAAATTTCAGAGGCACTTACGTTGCTCAAATCAGAAAACTTTGAACTAATTAAATGTGTATTAATAACTGAATATTTCTGTCGTAAAATATCAAGTCAAAATTCCTCTTCTGTGATTTTATACATGTTTCGCAGTGAAGCTCAGGAATCTGTTTTCTGGACAGCAAATCGCTATTGTTTAATCCTACCTCTCAAAAGAGGTTATTCTTGCCATTAAGATGAAAAATAAGATACAAATGTGATGTTACAGTAGTAAACAAGTACCTTGACTCAAAAATCCAAAACTTAAGCTGAAGATAAAAATAAAAAAGAAACACAAAGAACCAAGCAAGAATCAAGAGAAACAATCAAAGAAGAAGGAAAATATTTTTGTTGTTTTTGATTTAGCAAAAAGGCAAAAGGGGAAGCAAATATATACAACATAAACACTCTTTTTATTTGGTTTTAGCTTTGGGAAAAGTTTTAATGATAGAGACTTTGCAACGGTTCCATTGGCATGAACAACACATGTTCAAGGTCGACCCCAACTTCTCCATTACTCATCCTTCTCATTTACTTTCCCAAATTTTATATAAAATGAAAATCTTAAACTAATTGTCACCAAACAATAGGTAAAGATATAAAGGTGTGCTCAAACCGAATAGGAAATTAAAGCATAGGGAACACACAACAGAATATTAAACAATTTACTTTTAAGTCTTACTCTCTTCTTACGCATTGGAATTTATATATGAATAAATAACAACAAATTTGAGGTAACCAATGCATATAATAATCAATAGCTTGCATTTTAAATAACATAGAAACATAAAGGGGATTCTTATCTCTTCCTCTCTCATAATAGTTGCAAGCATTAAAGTTAAACATAACCACATAGTTTTGAATAGAATCACCACATAAAGACTTATCATCTAATGAGCATAATGGATCATCAAACTCAATTAAATCACTTTCATCCTCAATAGTAGGTGGACTGAAAATATCATATACATCATTGTAATCATCATAAATGGGAGACATAGCATCATCAAAATAAATTTTCTCTTCCAAACTTGGGGGACAAAAAATATCATATTCATCAAAACAAACTTCCCCAAGCTTAAGGTTTTCCTTAGCATTAGCAATAAAGGTGTTCAAAGAAGTAGTACTACCACAAACATGATTGTTATGCAAATAAAATCTAATTTTCTCCTCAAACACTTCATGTCCTAACTCAAGATAGATATTATACAGATCTATAATTGTTTGGTTGTTTTCCATTTTATAATTTTTTTTTGTGTTTTAGATTTATATGTTAGTATGCAATGCAAACAAGAATAAAAGCTTAGCACAACGCTCCCCGGTGGCGCCAGAAAAGTACTTGATAATCCCCAAGAGCAAGGAATCACTGTAGCACAATTCGATAAGTATTTGAGTGTCGAACCCACAAGGAGCTGAAGGTAAACTATCTATTCTCTAAAGCCCTATAACCCTCTTATATGGCCGTTTGTGCAAGGCAATAAGTTGAAATATGAAAGGAACTAACTAATGAAACCAAGTGATGTGGAATGGGTTTATCTAGTAACAAGTTTCTCAATCAAGCTTCGAACGCAAGTTTCTTAGAGCAAGTTTCTCTCAGCAGTTTTCTCAAGCAAGTTTCTCAAAGTAGCAAGTAGCAAATATCTCAAGTAGCAAATATCTCAAGGGAGCAAATGTTCTAGCAATTGTTATTTCATTCGTGTGGTTGTCACAATTAGTGAAGCACATGTTTCAGTCTTAATTGTTTCTTCTAGGAAGGAGCCATAAATAGGTCCAGCCAAGTGAATGAACTAAAACCCCTTATGATGGTTCTTATGGCCAAGTAAATGACTGCACAAGATTTATTTAGACATAAAAGTCCCACCATAGCCTTAAGTTCTAAGGTCCCCTATATATATCCCCCAATAAAGTAACTTCATGACTCGGTCTCAGGTTTACATGTCCTCCCAAGTCTCCCTCACTCCATTACATTACTGGTGATCACCTTACATGCATTCCCCAACATATGCGTGCACTCATATATTGTACATAAAGACAATCATAAAAGATAACAAAACTTGTATGCAACCAAACAACGAACTATTTCACTATTGCCATGAACCAATCACTTCTCAAACATAGATGGGGAGACACAATAGATCAAGGGAATAGTATATTGCATCATACATCATGTTTGCCAAGAGTTTACAGTGGAGAGATGGAGATGATCTTGCTGTAGATGTTGATGATGAACACGCCGGAGGGGGGTGGAGCCCTCCGGAGGTGATTCCGGTGGCGTTTCCCCCCTCCGATCTTCTCCGGCGGCAGCCTTCTGACTCTCTGTTTCGTGGTTTTGTGTTTCTCCGCCGCCTCCCCCCGAAACTCCTCGGGGGACTATTTTTATAGTCGGTTTTAGGTCAGGACGAAGCCACGGAGACAAAAACGGACGGCATCGGAGCCACGAGGCCCAAGATGGTGGGTCCCACGCGGCCAAGGAATCTGGCCGCGTGGGCCCACCTCTTTTGGCCCTCGGGTCTCCGTTTGTTCGCTTCCTTCGCTCCTACGCTTTCTTCCTTCGAAAAAATGATCATCGTAAATTTTCAGGTCAATTGGTCATCGTTTGGATCCCTGAAACATCAAAATATAGAAAATAGGGTTTTCTGCCAGTGCAGGGTTAATTCCAGAAAAATAGAAAAACTGTGAAATCTTACCAAAAATAATTATAAAACAATGATATAACCCTTATATGATGCAAATATGATTGAAATATGAGTATTATAATGCAAAGTTCATGTATGCATTTTACATGTATCAGGGACTAGCTAGCTTCTCTACTGTGGAGTCGTTGACGAAAGCATGCATATCTCAAAACTGTTTTTACTTCTGTTTCAAAAATTAAAACGCTCTAGCACATGACTAATCTCTGCTTCCCTCTGAGAAGGGCCATTCTTTTACTTTTATGTTGAGTCAGTCAACCTATTCCTTGTTAGCACCCGTTTTTGGCAGGACCCGGGTTTGAGTTCACTCAAGAAAATGGAGACCCGACAGAAGTCAACCCGGCGGAAGTTAACCCGGTTTAGTCAGAAATCGGGTCACAGGTTCAAGCTCATTTGAAAGGAAATGGATGACTCGGAGAGGACATGGGATGACGACCCGGCAAAAGTTGACTCGGTTGCAGGCAGAATCTGGGACCCGGTGCAGGTTAGACTCGAAGATTCCTGAAGATTCTAGAAGCCGGATGCAAGCAGGGTTAACACTTGCCAAAGCCCAAAGCAAAGGTTGGTGGTGCCAGAAGGAGTCTAGATTCAACCCGGAAGAAAAAGGTGGCTTTCCAAAAGGAACCAGAGATGTCCAGCACGAATCCGGCTGGGAGTCTTACCTAATTTAGAAGTAGAAACCGACCTAGTTCATGAGTTGTAATCCTTGTAGAAGTACAACGCTTGTACGGGAAAGTCCAGCCGCCTCGCTATATATATGTAGGAGGTGACGGCCGATTGAAATTAAGCAAACTATCGACAATCAATACCAAACACTACTTTTTACCCTCAAACCCTTGTTCCTGCTTCCGTTGTTCGACAACTTCACGAGAGTTCGACGAATATCGACAATCGAGTTGAGAGAGGTCTAATCCGGCTTAACTCAGCCAATCGTCGCCGGTTTCCTCTGACAGGGTCCCTCCCGAGGGGCTGGGGCGTCTGGTTCTAAAAGAACCGGCTTGCTGTCTTGCGTATCGCGCTGCAGGTCGGTCTCTCGCGGGGCTAGTTGCGGAGTATCTCCCCCGGCACCGCGGGTACACAAGGATGTGTTCGTGTGACGCGTTTTCATCGCAACATTCCTTCTGTCCTTTACTAGCAAACAAATGGTGTTGAGTTGAGATACAATCAATTATATTGCAGCTATATGCTTGATCATGTTTTATTGCAGTTGACATTACCATTGTGGTGAACAAGTTGAAAGTTGAACTTTGCTGAACAATCATCTTCCTCGTACGGTATTTATACTTTTATTGCAAGAATATAATTCTTGGAAGTTTCCAATAATGCATGGAGTCTTTGATATTTAAACTTGTGATAGCTGCTAAATGATGGCTCTTATATAGATTCTCCTCGAAAGATAAGTTTGATATGTTAGATGTTCTCTGAACAAGAACACAGTTTGCCATCACACAATTATGTTTTTCTCTGTGCACCTCTATATGTGATTGAATCATCACTTGTTCTTTAAGTTTGATATGAGAAAAAGTTGATGTTTAGAATGAGTGTGTGCTTGTTTAGTAAATACGGATGCTTCTTGTCCGTATTCGTTATTATCGACACTTCGCTCCATAAACCTGTGTGGTTATGTTTACTGAGCTCAGTATTCGCTTGGGGACAAGCGAGGTCTAAGCTTGGGGGAGTTCATACGTCCATTTTGCATCACTATTTTATATCATAATTTGATGTTATTCATGGATATATTTCATATTAGGATGCAATACTTATGTTATTTTACCTTATATTGCATGATTGATTGTTGGTGATTTAACTACGGGAGCCCGGAATCAGCTGGAAAAGGCACCATCAAGATATTGTACCTCTACATCGCCAAAAATTCCAGAAAAATTCGGATATTATTATTTTGCCAGATGACGGAAGGAGCCAAAAGGGCGACCAAAGGGGAGCCACCAGGGCGCCAGGCGGCACCTGGCCGCGACCCACCCTTGGGCCACGCCTGGGGCCCACCTGGAGGCCCTGGGTCGTCTTCGGCTCCCCCTTTCGCGTATATCACCCCTATGACCTAAAAACATCGGGGGACGCTTCGAAGAAATATTCCGCCGCCGCCACGGGGATAGAAACCACACAGAGAGAAAAAGCTCTTTGGCAGGGAGAAATCTGCCGGGGGAATTCCTTCCCGGAGAGGGGAGATTGTCGCCATCGTCATCGTCATCGTCACGGGCTTCATCGGTATCATCATCAACATCATCCTCACCGACAGCACCATCACATCCACAGCTCCACTCCGTTCCACTGTTGCATCTAGAGTTATACTTGTTGTAATTCATTGAGATCACTTTTCCGGTGTTGATTGCCCTGTGTAGTTGATGCTATTGAGTTTTATCGGTGAAATACTTTTATGACCAGATTGTTAATCATTCATTCATCACCTCTGATCATGATCCATATGATGTCTTGTGAGTAGTTCGTTTAGTTCTTGAGGACATGGGGAAGTCTCGTTGGAAGTAGTGGAATTATGCTGAGTAATATTTGATGGTTTGATATTTAAGTTGTGGTGCTATTCTTCTAGTGGTATTGTGTGAACGTCGACTACATGACACTTCACCTTTATGGGCCTAGGGGATTGCATTGTGTATTTAGTTTGCTTGTGAGGTGGTTGCGGGATTGACAGAAACCTAAACCCCCACCGGTAAACTAGTGCATGAGGGAGTGTAGGATCTCAGAGTTTAAGGCTGTGGTTAGTTAATTCTTAAATACTTCCTTGTAGTTGCGGAAGCTTGTAGGGAAGTGTAATCACAAGTGTGTTCTAGTCCAAGTAAGGACGAATCATTAGCATAGGTTCACCCACACATCACTTAGCAAAACATTAAACATTAAGCAGCGGTATGAAGCGAAAGTGACTTGACATAATTCCCATGTGTCCTCAAGAGCGTTTAGCCATCATAAGTATAGGTGGCCAAATGGGCCGGGCCCAGCGTGCCGGCCCGAGGCACGGATCGTAAAGCACGGCACGGGCACGGGCACGGCCCGGCACGAATCTTAACGTGCCGTGCCCCGGCACGGGCCCGCCAGTGCCCGTGCCCAGCTCCCGATTGCGGCCCGTGGGCCGGCTCGTGCCGGTGCGCGGCACGGCACGGCCCATGACGGCCCGCCGGCATGTTAATGGCCCGCGAACAGGTAACGGTCGGGGAGCAGGATGCCGGCACATTAACGGGCCGCCCAACGGTCAGGGAGCGGGCACGTCGGCCCGTTAACGTCGCGGACGTTGCCGACGCGTGCTTAGCACGTTCGGCACGGCCCGTTAAGGGCACGCCGGCCCGTTTAAGGCACTATTGCCTGTTTTTTCGAAATTTTCAAATTTTGAACTCCTAACAGCTCTATTTTTTCCATAAAAAGGGCCTCTCACCCCCTACATTCTGCACACTCAACCCACACTTCTCATCATACATATCCACACTTCTCATCCATGGATCCTCCCCCCCCCTCCTTTCAACCCAAACCCCAAGGGGTTTATCCCCGACCCGATAATCAACTTTGCAGCCGATGAGTGGAAGAGTACTCGAGCCAAGAAGAGCAAGTCTCCACCCTTCAATGGTGAAGAGTTTAATGACGGTAAAAGATCGCGATCGGGCGAGGCGTAGAACCGATAATCAACTTTTAGTCTAAGTGGAAGAGTACTCGAGCCAAGAAGAGCAAGTCTCCACCCTTCAATGGTGAAGAGTTTAATGACGGTAAAAGATCGCGATCGGGCGAGGCGTAGAACCCAACACATGCCGGAGGATCCCGAGTTGTTGGCTGCACTGGAGTATCTTGATATCGGCGACAACAACGACGTAGACGAAGAATAATTTTCTTATCCTCTTTGTATTTTTCTTTTTTATTTTTGTAATTTGAACTCGGTCTATAATATGAACAATTAAGTAGGAGAGCAGCAAGTTTCAGATGCACTCTTTTTCCTTACCAGGGTACCTAAGGGGACTGGAAGGTTTTAATGAGGCGGCTTGCTAGCTAAATAAAAATTATTAAGATCATATCAAACTTTATCTTACATTTTCTTACTCTAAGGAAAGATAAAATAGCTTTATTCATAGCTGCCTCATTAAAAAACCTT
Source organism: Puccinellia tenuiflora (assembly GCA_012064385.1). Classification (NCBI taxonomy): domain Eukaryota; kingdom Viridiplantae; phylum Streptophyta; class Magnoliopsida; order Poales; family Poaceae; genus Puccinellia; species Puccinellia tenuiflora. Next base: position 30,964 of record QRDG01001479.1, on the reverse strand, counting down.
CTTACTCTAAGAAGGAAAAAGAGTACAACTTTATTCTAAAACGCTAAATTAGAACTCCTCGACATCACTTCCTCCACCGTCTTCTGCTTGGTTTTGGGGAAGTAGCCTGACGTGACGGTCGTGGTGCCTATGCAAGTGGCCGACTCCTTCCCAACCAATGGACATATGACTCGTGCATCCAGGCCATTTGCACTTCGCTTTGACCACCTCGACACCATCTTGAACGACCACTACTTCGTCGAAAAACTCCCACACCCTTGATCGACGCCTTGGAGGACCTTGGTTGGGTGGTGGAGGACCTTGGTTGAGTGGTTGTTCAGCCATGCTTGTGTAGTTGTGTGATACAAATGAGAGGGATGCAAATTAGAGGGGTGGACAGCCCTATATATAGGAAAAAAATCAAAAAAAAAAACGGGCCAAAACGAGCCAGGCGTGCCTGGCGGGCCAAACGTGCCAAACGTGCCGGCCGGGCCGTTGTCGGGCCATAGTGCCGTGCCCGACCTCGCGCCGCGGCACGCGGGCCGGCCCGACACGGCACGAATGGCTCATGTGCCTAACGGGCCGTGCCCCTCCCGTGCCGTGCCGGCATCATGCCGGGCCGGGCCGGCACGTTTGGCCACCTATAATCATAAGTAGAACCACCTGCTTGTCCTTTGTGCTAAAAAGGATTGGGCCACTTGCTGCAATAATTATTGCTCTCTTTTATTTACTTGCACTTTATTTATTTATTAATATAAACCCCATAAAAATACTTTTGTTAGTGTTTGCAGTGAAACCTTGCTCGTATCTACAAGCCAATACATTCTGCTCCTCGTTGGGTTCGACACTCTTATTTATCAAAAGTACTGCGATAGATCCCCTATACTTGTGGGTCATCGCAAGGTTATTGCATTGATCTCTCCTAAAGATGGATACGCGGAAGACGGCGGCGGCGATTCTCAGCGTGTGCAGTGGTGTGCGTCGAGTGTCAGCTGGACCGGTTGGTGCTCCCAGCTCGCTATTGGGCGGCTTGATGAGGCCACCGAATTTAGATGATGTGCGTTGGTGAGTGAGGTCAGAGTGGTGGCTCTGATCGGTCCACCCCCTTCATCAAGCTTGTAGGTGTAGCGACTTTTCGCCTAGATGGTGGCTTCCGGTTAATTGATGTATCTCTTTGTAAAGCTATGTGGTTCCTGTTTTTATTAATAAAAAAAGGCTGTGTGCATCCTTTGGATGCAGAGGCCGGGAGAATACCCTCTATTTCTAAAAAAAACATACATGTACTCTACTATCAGTATCCTTTTTTTTAGTGGTTTAGGTTATCAGAATCCACTCAAAACAAACTGACTAAGCATAAATAGTAGAAACATATTAAGACTACGCATAGCAATGATAACACATAAACATAATAGTTAGAAGTGTTTATCAAAGACGACCGACACATACAGAGTTTAGGAACCTAACACAAACAAGATTTAAACAACATTGATTCATCATGGATCACCGAGACCTCACCAGCTCAACAACATCACGGCTATCCGATGCTCCTCACACATTTTCACGATCTTCGCGTAGGTGTAGTTGAAGATGGTAACCATGTAGACATATTTATCTTCAAGACCTTGACGGTCAAGATGTAGCCTATCTAGATCTGCCGAGCGATGGCCAATTCTAGCCAGCATCCCATTGAAATCAATGAGTCTCACCTTCCAGTTCCATCTAGTGTTAGTCATGAGAACGATGGTCCTTGGGATGTTGCCCATATATTGACAAAAGACAGGAGGGATGGGAAGCAACTCCAACCCATCTACAAGGATCACCTTACAGGAACGGGTTGGATAAACTTCCTCGTGGAAATGGCCAACCTTCAGAGGCCTCCCTCTCGACCTCTTGCCAATGCTGCCCTCAGTAGACTCCTTGGAACAACTGCCCCCATGATTGTCTGCAAAGATCAACTTGCTTGATGACTGCAAAACAAATACCTAGTGATTACAACATAACGCACAATTGAAAGAGCATGGTTGCCCCCATGTGTGGTTTTGGTAATTAATGACAATCCTTAAGGACTAATGTGTGCTTTGAGCTATACTTGTAGGTTTGGTCCATAGCAATACTTGAACTCCATATGTTGGAGTCAAGGCTAAAAGAAGAAGAGTTCATGTTGATCAAGGCTAAGTGCAAGTTGATCAACACACAAGGATAGGAATGTACCATGAGGGATCGTATAATCCCATGGTATGGTAAGCAATTGTCAATATAGCCTTGTGAACTAACTCATGATCTATGTGCTTATATCTCTATGTGTGGTTAGGAAGTTCTCCATGAGCATGCAACGAAAGGGATATCCTATGTAGCCCATGGAGGATGGCGTATCGTGGTGATCATCATCAAGATAAGGGCCGAGTGAAGATATGTCGAAGAGTGCCTCTCCCATCTTGGTGTATGGGGGAGCAACATGTGAGCCTTCACCAAGCGGAGCGCAATCAAGAAAGGTGGTCCAACTTGAGAAGGTCAAGATCGTCATCATCAAGCTCAAGTGGATTATGCGCAAGGCAAAGGTATGTTCTTGATAGGTTTTCTATTTTACCGGTCTCATGATATTAGTTGAGAGACCGGGTTATAGGATAGATAACCGTACTATCAAGAGGGGCTCTCGAGCGAGTATCTTGATCGTATCGTCGTAGAGAGCTCAAACCTTTGCATCCTTGGCATCATCTTTATTGGTTCTTATTTGGCTCTTATCATGGTGTGGTCTTGGTGCTTGTCATGACAAGGCCAAGTTCACCGAAAACGGATTTCGTATGCATCTTCTCTCGTGTTTTCAGTTTTGGAGATTTTGCCGGTCCATCCGTGCGGAAGGTTTCACTCTTCCATTTATTAGCAAAATCTCTCTTGCTTGGTTTCAATATTTCTGCTTTTTGTTGGGTAGCCCTTGTCGTCCTCTTTCCAACAAAATTGGATTTACCTCGATCGGAGTTTCCTAGAAAAAGTTATTCAGTTTCAGGGTTTTGCTGTTTTTCTCTGTGCAGCGGTAGTACCGCCGCCTCCGGTGGCAGTACCGCCGGTGGTACCACCAGCAGTGCCGCCATCACCACCGCCAGGGAGGTGCTCTGTTAGCCCTCGGCAGTAGTACCGCCGCCTCTGGGCGGAAGTACTGCTCCTGAGGACTTTGAGCCCTCTCCTGGGCTGTTAGCACCGCCAGCAGTGCCGCCAGCACTACCGCCAGGTAGGTGCTCTGTTAGCCCTCAGCGGTAGTACCGCCGCCTCTGACGGTAGTACCGCTGCTAGGGACTTTGAGCCCTCTCCTAGGCTGTGCAGCACTGCCAGCAGTGCCGCCAGCACTGCCGCCGTTGATGCCCTCTGTTTCACCCCAGCGGTAGTACCGCCGCCTCTGGCGGCAGTACCGCTACTACGGGTTCTCTTGAGAGCCGTTGATGGGCTGAAACGCGTGGGGCGGTAGTACCACCCTTGTGCGAATATGCCCCCAACGGTTGGATTTCGGGGCAACCTATTTAAGGGGTCTTCTTACCCAATGGTTGCCCAACTCTTTGCACTCTCTCTCTCCGCCATTGTTAACCTTTTTGAGAGCTTGCTTCCTCTCCATCCCTCCATGACTATTGCCTCCTTTTAGAGGGAAAGAGAGAGGAGATCTAGATCTACCACTTCACCAAGCCATCTCTCCTATAAGTGAGGAGAACCCTTTAGATCTAGATCTTGGAGTTGGTTTGGGTTTCTCTTTTGTTCTTCCTCTCAAATCCCTCCCTAGCATTACTTGCTTTGGTTGGATTTGGAAGTGAAGAACTTAACCACCTTGTGTGGTCTTGCCTTTTGCATTTGGTGCATAGGTTTGAGTTCCCCACGGTGATACGTGGGATTGAAGTTCGAGAAGTTTGTTACTCTTGGGTGCATAGGGCTCCCAAGAGCTTGTGTCTCTTGGGTGCATTGTGCACCCTAGACGGTTGTGTGTGCTACGGGAGCCTCCTATTGTGTGGAGGTAGGCTCGGGCAAATTGTACGGGTTTGGTCAACGCCCTCAAGAAGACCTCATTGTACGGGTTTGGTCAACGCCCTCAAGACGACCTCATAGTGGATGAGCAAATCCCCCATTGGGTATTCCCCACGGGAGGAGCTCACGGAGAATAGGGTGAGCACAGACGTGCTTGTAGGAGGGCCAAGGAGCCTCCACAACTCTCCAACGTAGACGTACTTCCATTGGGAAGAAACTACGGGAAACAAACCTCCGTCTCCACTTGTGTCGGTTATCTCTATAACCAAACCCCTTTACTTAAGCATTTACCTTGTGATAGCCATCGAGCTTTAAGTTCTATATATCTTGCTATTCGTGTTGTTTAACTTGCCTAGCATAAGTTGTTGGTGCACATAGGTGAACCTAGTGTATTAGGTTTTGTGCTTGATAAATTAAACGCTAGTTTTATTCCGCATTTATCAAGCCTTAAACGTAAAAGTTTTAAATCGCCTATTCACCCCCCTCTAGACGACATCTCGTTCTTTCAACAATCTAGGTACTATATGTATAAAGCACACCCAAAAATGTGCGCCATACGAACAGAGCATGTCATGAATTCCAGGAGTTAGAACTAAATAACCAAGTGAAATGTACAACCAATGTAGTTATACAGATTAGTAGGTAATTTAGACCCCATCCTTGAACCGATAATGCTTCATAGTTCAATCATTGGCAGGCTTATCACACACAATAACAATATAGACCGATGCAAAGAGTCAAAAAATTGTCTCGTACATATAAATCACATGCAATAGTTCTAAAAGATGTGCTCACGATAGTAGACATAAGGTACACCTAAATAAGTTGCGCAAGCACCGACATTGTTGCATATTAATCATTCATAGATCCAACAATAAAAATTAGTGTGATGCATAAAAACAAGCCTGGTCGCAACATTTCTAGGTACAAAAGTGCAATGAGATTATTCTATTGTACCAAGGAGCATGGACAAGCATCATGAGTTTGTAAATACTATTAGATATTGTAGTATCATCCCTTCACATTAGGTATCATCCTTTAATAATCGCAGATGTTACAACGCAACATAAATTTGATATGGACACAAAGAAGCCTATTGAAGAACATTGCATACACACAATTGAAAGAGATGATCTTTCTTAACCAAGAAGTATGCACAAAAATGTGTTTGTACATACTATTAGGTAAAACAGGGTCGTCCTTTCAGCAAAAGGGTGCCACAACATAATCGTAGTCCATAGTAGTGGCTCGAGGTCAGTCCGGTCATTCGGGTTTACACAAAAATTCAGGTCGGGTAATCTGGATTAAACAAAATTCGGGTTTCCAAAATTAACACCCGAATTTGACTCCAAAAATTTGCTACCCAAAAACTCAGGTATCCGGAAATTCGAGTAATTCTCAAGTGCCCAAAATTCACAACAATGCAGAAAAAATGACAACAAAAAAGTCTAAGTTCAGTCCCTTGCATCGGCGCATCGCTGCTGCTGGTTGCCCCCTCCACGACTCCACGATCAGGTCAAGTCGGGTTAATGTGGAACGACGAGGAGGCCGGTCGGGACGTCAGGAGCCTTGGGGCGCTAGGGAAGTTGCAGGCATCATCGTCGCCGCATCGCGTTAGAGAAGATGCATCCGGCTCAACGGCAAGGTACGAGGGGCCCAGCGGCTACACGCTACGACCCGGGAGGCTAGTAGGGAGATTGGGAGAGCGGGCTGTGTGGGCAGTGTGCTGGCAGCGACCGGCGAGCGGACAGTGCCAGATCGGAGTTGCCTCGGTCGGGCGCTGTGGCGGCTAGGCGCCTGCCACCTGGGATTAGGAGAGGAAGACGAGAGTACGTTACTACGAAACGGTCCGGTCGGTGGGCCGGGGCAAGCACATGAAAACCGCCAATTGCTATTTGCCGCCTTTAGCGGCGAAACGAGCTCGCCCCATGCACCCCCATGTGCGGTATGGGCCGGCCTGGTCAGCCCAGATTGTGTTTTTTTCTCTATTTATGTTTTTTCTTTTTGGTTTCCTTTTTTTCTTTATCTTTCTTCTTTTTTCGGTTTTTATTTTACAACATTTTATGATTTTGGATTTTATCCAGATAATGTTCAGATTTTAAATTTGTTCACATTTTTAGATTTTATTCAAATTTTGAAAAAATTATCAATTTAAGTTCAGATTTTATAAATTTGAAAGTTGTCCATATTAATGTTCAAATTTTGAAAATTGTTTATTTTAAAAAACATTCAGATTTTGAATATGTTTAGATTTTGAAAATGTTCATTTTTTAAATGTTCAAAATTTAAAAAGGTTTAGATTTTTAAAATGTTTAAAATAAATAATGTTCTAAATTAAAATGTTCAAAATTTGAAAAGGTTTAATTTTATAAATTATTACACTTTTTAAAATTTAAATATAAACCTGAGATTTTCTAGGATTAAAGGAAAAGATTTACAAAAAAATAGAAAAAGTAAAAAAGCTGACATGTTAATGGGCCCCGAGAATGCGGCCCAGTAACTGGTCGCCTCAGGCGGTCGGGACAGGTCGCGCCCCTAAAGGCGGCATATAGGCGCTCCCATGAAAACCTAGGTCTGTGGGGAGGTATTGGGATGGGCCTTGATTGTTTAGTGGGCTGTGATTTTGGTTCGGGCTATTCGGGAAATTTGGGTACCGTGACTTTTAACCCGAATTTCTCCAATATAATTTAGGTTTTTGAAACTGGTACCCGATGTAGTAATCGGGGTTTTCGGGTTTGGGTATCGGGTTTTATGCCCAGCCTGAGCTCGAGGTCGGAGTTTCGAAGGGGAGTCACAATCGAGGTCGAGTCCCAGAAATCTCTATTGTAATAGTCAGGCCTCATAGGAAGTCACCACAACAACTAATCGTAGGACTGAGGTAATTTCACCCTCTGTATCATGTCATCTAGTTGCAGCGTCTAAGAAGGCCGGGTAGGTACATAGGTACCAGCGCTAGCTCCCAGATCCAGTTCCTCGGACTGGGTGAGCTTGAGAACCCCTTCTATCACCGTCGTGCTCAAATCCGATGTCGATAACTGACAGTGTCAGATCCGCTGTCGATAACCGACAATGACCAAGCTCAGTTATGGTCCATGATTCCCCTAGAGGGGGATGAAAAGTGGGAATGGATGTGGTACTAGGGGAGCTCTGCCTTTTCAATATTATAGATTGATGGAATTATGATTTAACAACGCCTATGTTGTCTCAACATAGCCGGTCCCAAGCCCAGACAAAGGAGGAGGGTTGTGATAGGCTTGACGAGCCAACGTAAAAACTTAGCTACTCTTATGGAGATGAAACCCAAAAGAAGCTCGTTGGGGGCGTAACCCTCTTAGCGACGCGCCATATTGGAACCCAGGTGTGGTGTGAAATAGGCAAGGGCCGGGCCGCCACCCCCTTGGTGGCGCGCCGTGTCTTTATCTGGATACGGTGTTAAGTGAGCAAGGATCGGGTCGCCGCATCCTTAGTGGCGCGCTACACCGACGCCCGGGTGTAGTGAAAAATGAGCAAGGGTCTTCGCACTTGACTCGACGAGTGCGGAGGGTAATGAAGTTAGCCGAGCCTAGGAGGATTCGCTTAGGTAGCTGGAACGTAGGGTCCCTAACGGGTAAGTTACGGGAGTTAGTTGATACAACGATAAGGAGGCGTGTTGATGTCCTATGCGTCCAAGAGACCAAATGGAAGGGACAGAAGGCGAAGGAAGTGGAGGATACCGGCTTCAAGCTATGGTACACGGGGACAACTTCGAACAAAAATGGAGTAGGCATCTTGATCAACAAGAGCCTCAAGGATGGAGTGGTGGAAGTCAAGAGACAAGGGACCGGATTATCCTAGTCAAGCTGGTTGTTGGGGACTTAGTCCTCAATGTTATCAGCGCGTATGCCTCGTAGGTAGGCCACAATGAGAGCACCAAGAGAGAGTTCTGGGAAGGCCTCGAGAAATTGGTTAGGGGGGTACCTATTGGTGAGAACCTCTTCATAGGAGGAGACCTCAATGGCCACGTGGGTACATCTAACACAGGTTTTGAAGGGGTGCATGGTGGCTTTGGCTATGGTATCCGGAACCAAGAAGGTGAAGACGTCTTAAGCTTCGCTTTAGCCTACGACATGGTCGTAGCTAACACCCTCTTTAGGAAGAGAGAATCCCACCTAGTGTCTTTCAGTAGTGGGCAACACTCTAGCGAGATTGATTTTGTCCTCTCTAGAAGAGAAGACAGACGAGCTTGCCTTGATTGTAAGGTGATTCCTGGAGAGAGTGTGATCCTTCAATATAAGCTGGTGGTGGCTGACTTCCGCTTTCGGATTCGTATTCAGCGGGACAAGCACGCCAAAGTCGCTAGAACGAAGTGGTGGAAGCTAAGAGGGGAGGCAGCCCAGACTTTCAAGGAGAGGGTTATTAGGGAGGGCCCTTGGGAGGAAGGAGGCGATGCAAATATTATGTGGATGAGGATGACGAGTTGCATTCGGAAGGTGGCTTCAGAGGAGTTTGGGGTGACTAGGGGAAGGAGAAGCGATGCTAAGGATACCTGGTGGTGGAACGTTGACGTTCAGAAGGCTATTAAGGAGAAGAAGGACTGTTTCATATGCTTATATCTGGATAGGAGTGCAACCAACATGGAGAAGTACAAGGGGGCAAAGAAGGCCGCAAAGCGAGCGGTGAGCGAGGCACACTACAAGAGATCTGATATATTGTGACGAAAATCCTAATGACGATGGACTGTAACGTCACCGAATAACGTAATACGTGATGTTTTGCCCCTAATGTCATGGATTCTCAAAAATCCGTGACGGTCACACAATGATCGTCACACATTAACATATTCTGTGACGGTTTGGATAGATTCCATGACAATCATGGATGAGTCACCGAAAATTTTCAATCGGTGACGCTTGTGTTGCGTCACATAATAGCTAGCGGGAGAACCTCGAGGTGGGACTCACATGTCGGGTTGAAATAAAGGAAATTGGACCGTTAAAATGGAACCCAGATATGACGAGAAGGAATAACAAAGATCGCTCCTTAAATCTTCCAGAAGAAATAAGAAAGATCGATGCTAATAGCTTTTCGTTATGATGTTATTTTTTAACCACTAGTCTTACTTGTTGTATAATCAGTACAAATTGTATAGAAAAAAGAAACCGAGCTCGCAATTTGGATCAAGATGACTTTGTTTATCTTGATTAGACGGAAAATTTTCATCTCGACAATAAATCAAACATGGGCATTATTGGGCTGCCTGATTTCTGGCTGAGCTTTGGAAAGTCTGAATATTAAATGACAAGCCCGAGTCGAACCTGGCCCGAAATAGTAAATTACAACTTTGTCGATATCATGCGTTCTTTTACGCCTTGATATTTTACATGTCAGATAGACCATGCTTCAATTTCTTACAGTCATCATTTCCTATTTTTAGAAACAAAATATATTTAAAATATTTTTTCCTCCACGGAAATACCTATTTTTTTTTCTGAAATTACTTTTACGCTAAAAAAAGTAGGCCCTTTTCCCTCCAAAATGCACATTCCCTCCACTTCTCCAAAATTTCTGCCGCCTACCGGTCGGTCAAAAAAGAAATTAAGTACCCACGATCTTATCCCGCGCGGAGCAAATCGCCCCTCCCCATATTCTCCTGCTCCTCTCCACCATTCTCGCCATCCACCAGATCGGAGGCCCTCCGATCCGATCCACTCGCCCCAGCCAGCGCGAACGCCGCCCATTCCCCATCTGCGGGATGCCGGCCGTCGTCCTCACCGGTGACCTTCTCCTCCACGCCCCAGCCCACTCAAACGTTGCCGCCCTCCTCACCGGCGGGATCGGAGCCGCCGGCCTCACCCGCGACATCCCCCTCCGCGCCCCTTCCCCTGTTGCCTCCAACGACTGCTGCTCCTTCCGCACCGGCGTCAACGCCGCCGTCCTCCTCAAGGTAACAACCTCTTCTACAATCCTTCGTTGTAGTGGAAACTGCAGGCACTCGTGTATTGGTTGCCCCGTGCCACTATCGTTGTTTCCGACAGTGTGGTGTGTTACTTTTCTTCTCCCCTTGCAGCTTGTGTTCTGATTCGTAGATTGTGGTAGAGTTACTTCCGTTGTTAACTGCAAATTGATGGACATGTTGCGCAGCTCCTAAATGTCTAATTAGATTGGTTTCTTGTTTTGACAAGAGCCGTGGATTGCTTAGGAACTTAAAAAGTGGAATTCGCTCGTTAAGTATACACCAGTTTGTGCATTTCCAGTTTCTTCTTAAATTTCCTGTGTACTACCAGCCTGTCGATGCTTGCACACTCTGTAGTCTGTACTACTTTGTTACGCTGTTTTGTTACAGTAGTTTTATGGGGTGCGTAACCAAGTTTCCTGAAAATTAAAAATTGTATTTCTGCCTCCTCTGCTCATTTTGCTATGCACATGATTCTAAGTATTTTGTCTAGCAGTACCACATTGGTGATACGTAGGTGGCAGATAATTTAAGTCATTATTTCTCCTTTGCATTTGCTTCTGCAGCTATTTTGGAATACCTGATACAAGTAGATTGGCACATGCAAAGAAGCCATGTAGGGAGCAGTTTGTCGAACACTCTTGTGTTTGCTTTGCGCCAACACTATTCTAAATATTACCCAATGCTCTAGCTTTGCAGTAGTACACCAAAAAGAACAATTACTGCTATAGTTATAATATACAGTACTCTAGCAGCCAAGCACTTCCTTCTAGTAGTGTTCAGGACCGGCTTGCGCTAGCTAGATTCCAGTCTTTTGCGGTTTTTTTTTTGTTTTGGCTCCTGCAGCTTTTGGCCTTTGTGTTCACTTGTGAGAACCTGTCACTTTGAAGACACACAGATTGGCTGATGGTAGCGGGTGCCGCACGGTACGAGCAGGGTGTGGTGCCCGCTCCCTAGTCCAGTTCAACATAAAATGATTTGCACCAAGGTGAGGTTTGTTAGACACACTTTTTGATGTATTGTTTTGCCTAGCTACGACCTGGAGTATTTAGGAGAGAGTAAGGTAGAGACACTCTTACCAAGATATACAGAGTAAGGGAGGGACAAAGTAAGATGATAATACTTATGTTATTACAAGTGTAGTTCGCAGTACCTAATGAGTATGTTTGCTGTTCTTATAAATATTTGTCGCTACTGATAATACTAATATTCATTTGCTTCATATAAGAAATTTGTGCAAAGAACAAGGAGAACTGAGAAGGTGTCAAGCATCAACAAACTACAGGCTCTAGGCCATATCCTTCCCATTTCCACCAACTTGTAAGTATTCTGGCTAACTCATTGTAGTCCCGTTTCTTTACAACATGACTTCATATATGGAATTCTAATCATATGAGTACTTACATCTTGTAGAAAAAAGACAAGTAGAAAAAAGACAAGTACAACAATGAGGACCCTATCCAATTAACTATTTCAAAGAGACCCGTACCATCTGGATCCATGAGCATGGCTGCACTTAACGCTTTTGTGTGGGTTTTTCTCTCTATTCTTGGTGACTTGAATAACTGTTGTTGCTGGCTGTATTGTTAGTTGCTTGATGTGCTGCTGGTTGTATTGCTGTTGGCTGCTTGTTGTGCTGTATGGCTGCTGCTATGGTGCTGGTTTCACTGCTGTATCGTTCTGCTAATTACTTGATGACTTGTTCCTGTTTAGTTCTTTGCTTCATGAATGCCAATTATATATTTTGTAGGTGTTTATGGCTCTTATCTATGCATTTTATTTGCTTTTGTAAGTGTATCATGCCTACTTGAACAATGATGCTTTCTTGTACATACTGTCATGAAAAATAAAAGGAGTGCAGTACAACCAGAAGATGGGCAACCAGTTCCTGATACATAGATTGTGGTGAAGTTCTAAATAAGCACAACTCCAGCACCTTCCTTTTTTCCAACATGGGGGACCAATCAAGAATTGGGAGGTATAGGACCTCTGCCTCTGCAGAACGCGTCTGAGAGCTAAAGAAAGAGTTGAACCACAGAATAGAGGCAACAGAGGTGCATGAGATCTAGCAGCAGCAGTTTGCGAGAGAGTTAAAGCGCAAGAGTCCGCACCTGAAGCGATGGAATGGAAGCAACATGGAGAATTGGAGGCTGAGAAGAAGAGTCACGAAGAAAAGATGATGCTGCATGAAGGCCATCATTTTGTGGTGGTGATATCGAGCATGAACCTAGTTTGCTGGTCTTTAGTTAAGTTATTTTACATTGCAACGTTTTTATTCTCATTGTGATTCTTTTTTATGTACAATGATGGTTGCGAGTTAAATATATATTGTGATTTCGATGCCAGTTGAATATATATTGTCATATGTGTTGTCACAATTTCTTGTAAACTAAACTCAGAAATTATTACCCAGAATAATAAATAAATTTAGAAAAAAAGAATTAAAATTACACGCAAAAATAATTATTTTCAGCAAAAAATAAATAGGAAAAAATATACCCAAATAAATAATTATTTTTAGGAAAAAATCGGGGCAAATGGTCCCACCAAAAATAATTACGAATATTTTTTAGGGAAAAACACATGACATCACAATGACATCATCCACATCTGTGACGTTGTGGGATGGTCTCCCGTGCTTATGTTTAGTGACGTGCACCGTCACTAAGTCCATATCAGTGACGTTTTCTGTGCGTCCGCGTCACTAGGAGGAATCTGTGACGGTGATTCTGTGACGATGCTTGTGACGCTCCAAAAACGTCACATAGGGGTTTTTCGTGACGTTTTTATCTATTGCGTGACGATTTTGACTTGTCACACTATATCAGATCTCTTGTAGTGGCAAGGGGTCGGGCGTATGAGGACCTCTACCAGCGTTTAAGCATGAAGGAAGGCGAAAGGGACATCTATAAGATGGCCAAGATTCGGGAGAGGAAGACGAGGGATGTCAACCAAGTCAAATGCATCAAGGATGGAGCAGATCAACTTCTAGTGAAGGATGAAGAGATCAAGCATAGATGGCGAGAGTACTTCGACAACCTCTTCAATGGAGAGAATGAGAGCTCTACCTTCCAGCTAGACGACTCCTTTGATGATACCAATAGACGCTTTGTCCGACATATCCAGGAGTCCGAGGTCAGGGAGGCATTGAAGAGGATGAAAGGAGGTAAGACGATGGGTCCTGATGGTATTCCCATTCAGGTGTGGAGAGGTCTCGGAGACATAGCGATAGTATGGCTAACTAAGCTTTTCAACCTCATTTTTCGTTCAAACAAGATGCCCGAAAAATGGAGGAGGAGTACATTAGTGCCTATCTTCAAGAACAAGGGAGATGTTCAAAGTTGCACATAATTACCGTAGAATCAAGCTGATGAGCCATACAATGAAGCTATGGGAGAGAGTCATTGAGCATCGCTTAAGAAGATTGACAAGCGTGACCAAAAATCAATTTGATTTCATGCCTGGAAGGTCTACCATGGAAGCCATCTTCTTGGTACGACAACTTATGGAGAGATACAAGGAGCAAAAGAAGGACCTCCATATGGTGTTCATTGACTTGGAGAAGGCCTATAATAGGGTACCACGGAATGTCATGTGGTGGGCCTTGGAGAAACACAAAGTCCCAACAAAGTACATCACCCTCATTAAGGATATGCGCGATAATGTTGTGACAAGTGTTTGAACAAGTGATGGCGACACCAGTGACTTTCCGATTAAAATAGGACTGCACCAAGGTTCAACTTTGAGCCCTTATCTTTTTACTTTGGTGATGGATGAGGTCACAGGGGATACAAGGAGATATCCCATGGTGTATGCTCTTTGCGGATGATGTGGTGCTAGTCGATGATAACCGGGTGGGGGTTAATAGAAAGTTAGAGTTGTAAGGCGGACTCTGGAATCGAAAGGGTTTAGTCTTAGTAGAACTAAAACTGAGTACATGAGATACAGTTTTAGTTCTACTATGCAGGAGGAGGAGGAAGAGGTTAGTCTTGATGGGCAGGTGGTAACTGAGAAAGACACCTTTCGATATTTGGGGTCTATGTTGCAGAAGAATGGTGATATCGATGAAGATGTGAGCCATCGGATCAAGACTGGTTGGATGAAGTGGCGCCAAGCTTCTGGCGTCCTCTGTGACAGCAGAGTGGCACAAAAGCTAAAAGGCAGGTTCTATTGGACGGCGATCCGGCCTGCGATGTTGTATGGCGCAGAATGTTGGCCAACCAAGAGGCGACATATCCAAAAACTAGGTGTAGCAGAGATGCGCATGTTGAGATGGATATGTGGCCACACAAGAAAGGACCGGGTCCGAAATGATGATATACGTGAAAGAGTTGGTGTAGCACCGATTGAAGAGAAGTTTGTCAACACCGTCTAAAATGGTTTGGACATATACAACGTAGGCCTACAGAAGTGCCAGTACATATCGGCATGATAAAACGGGCTGAGAATGTTAAGAGGGGTTGTGATAGACCAAACTTGACATGGGAGGAGTCCGTTAAGAGAGACCTGAAGGATTGAAATATCACCAAAGAACTAGCCATAGACAGAGGTGCGTGAAAATTAGCTATCCACGTGCCAGAACCATAACCTGGCTTCAAGATCTTATGAGTTTTAACTCTAGCCTACCCCAACTTGTTTGGAACTGAAAGGCTTTGTTGTTGTTGTTATTGTTGTTGATGGAATGATGATTTTCCAAAACTTTTTACAATAATGTTAGTCGAACTAATGATGCCCCAAGCTGAAATTATTTACACAACAATAAGAATATAAAAACACACTTTTATTTTGTGTGGTAAGGGACCTTCTAAAAAATTATGTGAGGCAAGGATGATTCATGAGTGCACATTACAAGTTCCATGGTCCACTTTTGTTGTGCTACCGTATACTAGTAACAAAAATGTTCAGGCCGCCGTAAACGGATTAAACATTTTATATTCGACGCATATAAGTAAAATTAAGGCAGGAAAGGATTTTCACATGAAGATGTTGTATTCACAACACACTGCTCTTAACAACGAATTCAGGAAGATTTCTTGCTATCCTGCAGACGCTCGAAGAGGCTGCCGTCGAAGGCGCCCCTGACGGTTTCGCGTTGCAACAAGCCTTCTTTATCCTTTCCCACTTTGTACAGTATCTTCCATTCGAGGATGGCAGCGGCCCTGTGTGAACAAGATGGGGTGATAAGTATATTCCGGTATTACTGTTGAACGCTTCAAGTACAGAAAACTCGTTGTAGCTCCCGAGTTCCAGTGAGCTCGTTTAAAGAAAAATGACAGTTTTTATGTCTCCAAAATTACTGGAAAAAAGTGTACAACTACATGTACACATCTAGCTGTGTGACAGAAGTTTCCTCCACCCGTGATGTACGCAAAAAAGACAACCACAAATTTCTCATTTTCGTGTAGCCCAAAATATAACATATTTTTTTACCGAAACTTGGCACATATGTAGAGAACATGTGTTTGTATCTACGTAAAATTTGATGTTTTTCTATCTTTGAATTGTCATTTTTTATTTATTTTTAAACCGAGCTCACTGGAGCTTCAGAGCCACAAATCTGACTTCCTAATAAATATACATATTAATTCTCAGGATAGGCTTCAAATGAACACAACTTGAATAATACTTGGAAGGAGACTATCAGAAGTATTGTGTATCGAGGAACTATATGCCTTTCAGAGATGTAACTGAACGTAAGTACCAAAGACTCAAAGAGTATTGCTAATTCAGCATTGCACTTACCAGCCCAGAAAATCATACATATTACGGTTGCTTTTGAGCATGGTGTCAATCTCAGCTTCTGTCAAAGCATTTGTCTGAGTTCGACCAAACTTGCTGAATATAGCATCAAATTTTGATGGATCAAACCTATGAAGAGAGTAAGAAACAAGTTAGGAATTTCATATTTGACATGGTAATAAATTGTGTTCTTTTCTGCAGAAAAGGGGGGATTAGACAGTTGCAAGTGCATTTTGCAAACATACCTCCCTTCGGTATCATATGTTTCAGAATCACTCCCATGCTTGCCCTTGTGGATGTTTTTTATATGGATTGAGAGCAGAGGGGAAGGTATCCATCCCTACAATGAAAAAACAGAACATAGATTCATGTGTCCCTAATTAAGGCTTCGTTTGGCATTGGTGTTACTTGCTTAACAGATTTTTCTAGTGCTTTATTTAGTATATACAGTTGAACTTAGTTGGAAACAACTCATATTAAGATGTAACCGGGAAAATCTGTCCTAACTGACCAATTTCTAATGTTCATTGTAGTTTAACACTACAACCGCAAGATGAGCCTGATGGAAGTGACATGCTTTCACTCCTGTGTTTCCAAGTTCATATGCATTAACAAACACATAAGTTCATTCATTTGAGATTTGAGAAAAAGAAACTCAGTGCTAAAATATGAGTCACAGTAATTAGATTTGGCAGACTTAAATGAAGACGAAAGGGGTCTTTTGATTTCAAGGATTTCCATAGGTAATTTGGAAGATTGTGGTCCTTATGATTTTTGCACAAGGTTGGTTGTGTTGATGTGTAGGATTTAATCCAACAGATATTTTTCTAATAATTTATTTGCATTATATTTTATAGAAAAAATCGTTGACTCCAACCTCTTAGATTAATCAAACAAATCTTGGTGAAAATAGGAATCAGGGGGGCATGACTTGCAATCTCGCGTGTTTCATATTCTTATGTTATCGAAATCGTGTGTTTCAAGAAGCCCTGCTTACCGGCTGAGTAGGATAACTCATGATGAGGTTGATGAGAAAGGAGGTGGCCAAGGATGCAGGGAACCCAAGCCCTATTGCTCGCATGCCTGAAATAACAAGGTGTCCCAGAAAAAGTACTAGTATTAATCACAGCTGGCGATGTAATCGTTCTTTAATTGGAGATAACTCGAATCTCATCGGGACAAAAAAAATAAAACAGGGGCGCGATATCATATCTGACGGCTTGTCCAAAACGGAGAACACTAGACTGACACCACAAAATTGCAAAAGACTCGAAGGATAGCGAGACGAGCAGTGGCGTCAGGTCGTCACCTTGGAAAGTCTCCCATGGGTAGACGATCCCGTCGCCGTTGCGGTCGAAGAAGGCCACGTGCTGCTGGAGCACGCTCATGCCACGGGCATCCCTCCCCCTGGTTCCCTCCGGGTGGCTCGGGTCCACCGCCGCCATGGCTCTCGCGAGATCTGCATATATATACGACGCGAGCTC
The DNA here is from genome assembly GCA_012064385.1 of Puccinellia tenuiflora. NCBI lineage: Eukaryota > Viridiplantae > Streptophyta > Magnoliopsida > Poales > Poaceae > Puccinellia > Puccinellia tenuiflora. The sequence continues at coordinate 13,825 of QRDG01001479.1, read as the reverse complement.
AGCTCAGTCGGAGTCTCAGAGAGACGGGAAACTAATATTGAGGAAAGTATAGGAGTCCAGCTACTAAATTCACTTGAGATGGAATCGTGGTAGTAAACAATGCTTGCATATCAGTGATCAGTTGGTCAGAGAACAAAAATATTAAACGCTTTCGAGTCACGGCTCTATCACCAGAAAAAGAACAGCGTTCAGGCCAGCCAATGAAGGGGCAGTATCAGACGATGGCGTGCTCCCTGCATCTAAACAAAATGCCTTTTTTTGTTGTTGTTCTCACTCACTCAGTAACCAAACCGAGAAAGATCGGGAGATATACATATAGCTAGCTAGGCAGAGAAACCTTGGAGGGGAAGGGATACATACATGGCTTGGGAACCTGCTCCTGCAGGTCGGGGTTGAGCTTCCGCTCGCTGGTGACGGCCGCGTGGGGCGCCACCGTCTCCATCGACACATCGGATGACGACGACGAGGACGACATGGCGGTTACTCGCGGCGAGCCGAGTTTGTAGGATCTGCAGATAGAACAGGCGAATCGATTCGGATTATCAATCAGTCAGGAACGAAAGAGGAGAGGGAGAGGACGAATCCAGGAGTGGGGCAGCATTGGAGGGAGGAGACAAGAACCTTTGGAGAAAGGTGAGGCAATGGTGGGAGCGCAGAGTGGGGAGCCTCGCGATGGGTGGTGCAACTACTAATAGGGGCCGTCATGACTCTGTAAGAAGAACGCTCGCTCTTTCCGTTAATGCCTGAAAAGGTAACTACGATGTCGCTGCCGCTCTGATGCTGCCGACTTCCTACACGTGGAGGACACGTGTATGGAAGCCGTTGGAACTATTCGAAGGTGGTTTTGTTTTGATTTCACGCGTGGTGGGTCTCCCCCAGTGCAATTCTTCCTCACCCCTTTCTTCTTTCTCCCCTCTTTCCTTTAATCTTCCCCGTCCCTGAGCCGGCATCGGCGACGCCGCGCCGTTCGCCAGGGAGGCGCAAAGGAGAAGGTGTCAGCGAGACTGGACCGGCGAGGTGGAGCCGATCTGCACTTATCGGTGGGGTGCTCCGGCGATGAAATCTGGTGAGTGGGGTGGGGGGGAGGTTAGAGCATGGACGGGACGGCGACAGACGACGGAGGAGGAGATTAGAAGAGGGCGGGGCGGCGAGGCGCGCGCGATAGCACTGCCGGCCGCGGGTGGCGGGAGCAGGCGGTTAGGCCGGCGGATGGCGACTGGGGTGTGTTGATCTTCTTCCTCTCCGATTCTTATTGTTTTGCGGTCGGAACAACCGTCTGCGCTGTCGGAAACCGCGCGAGCGGTCGCGCACGCTAGACGCGATCGTTAAAATGTGTTCTGAGAACCGCAATAATACAGTAACACTGCGTGTATAGATAGATCAGATGAAAACAGCGACAGACCGCATGGTGCGCGTGATACGCGTTTGATTGCTTCTCTCCTTCTTCTTTTTTGCTCCCATTAACGTGCACGAAGGTGCCACCGTCCCAACGCATCCTGTTCAGATTTCAGAGAACTAGCTGGCACGTCGGAGCCCATGCTTATGCCGATGAGAGTCAATGGCGTGCATGCCTTGCTAATCCTCCACGTACAATTTAATTTAATGGTTCTTTATCCCATATATTGGGAAAGATGGAAGTTGCTCATTCAGGAAAATGCAGACAGATCGAGACGGCGATTTCATTGGTCACGTACATGGCCAGAATAGAGAGCGGATTTTCCAAACGGGCTACCCGTTTCCGTTAGCTCGGAAATACAGAGTTCGTTTTCTTACAACACTAGAGCGGAGAAAAAAAAAGGGAATGGGGGAAAGTGAGAGTACCTCGCACCGACAGGAAACCCGATGATAAATATTCGGCATCGAACACCCACCACGGAACAAAATTAAGCTGGCACTAAAGCCTAGCACTACAACATTCTAACAAAACCGAAGGAACAACATCCAGCTCAATCCTTCAACATAACAACCGCAACTACAAAAAATGATCTAAGGCCTTTCCAGCAGAAGCACCCCTGAAACTTGATTCACGCCAATCAGCAGTCCACGTCAGCAGGCTTGTCAGCCGCCTTTGTCATCAATTGTGAACATAATGAACCAGCACACTGTGAAAATAATCAGTAACAAAGTTCACTTTGTTTCGGATTGTCCAGATAGCCCAACACACCGCAGCAAGCAACATGGTGTAAAATTTCCTTTAGAATATGAGTTTGATGAGTCCGATTGTTTCTAATATCATATTAACATTATTAGAACCAAGTCAACTTTGAAATATTACACAATAGGAAAATGAATAGCTGCAATGAAACATATTAGACATATTGATGTTTACAGGTTTATGAAAATTAAGCATTTAATATGACTCATCAAACTCATATTTCTAATAATGTTAACCATATAGTAAACATGTAAACAAAATTAAGGAGCATACTATTTATTCATAGTTATTGTAAAACAATAATATCCAAATCACACTGTCTCAGTGAAGCAGGTGGCCATGCATGCCTTTTTTACCTGCCGAGTACGTGCTGTGGGATCATCAAAGTAAAGCCGGCCGGTGGAATACACGTCATGAAAGTCACCAACTTCACGGTAGAAAGTGGAAGCGGAGAGAGCATGGCACGCGTCCTCGTGAGCTAGCTGTACACACACGTAGTGGCGACCGGAAGAAACTAGAAGCGTGGCCCGTGTGCGCGGTTTTTTTTTTTACTAGTCACAATGAGAAGTAACATAAATTAGTAGCATGTATATGATACTACTCTATGTTATTATCACTATGGAGATAATAACATATTTGTAGTATCATGCTACATCGCATTTAGTATCATGCATATGATACTACTCTATGTTACTATCACTATGATATTATAGCTACCCCAAAGTTTGAATCTCATCTCGTGAACAACATACCTGAAAACTGAGTACAGTATTAAAATTAGTCTCCAAGTCAGCTGCAGCAGCACCCTGCGCGCAAGCTTTCAATATACATCCAGGCAATATCCATCTCAGCTAAATCTGCCCTTGAAGCAGAAGCTCAGGCGATGTTCCTCGCAGCGTTCGCGGCACGCGCACTGTTCTGGAGAAATGTTTGTTTCTTCTCTGATTGTCAGGTACTAGTGGAGGCAGCAAAAGCCAATGATCTTGTGTTCAAACCAGAACACTAGACGATCAGACCCATCCTTACGGATTGCTCCAGGTTTGGAATCTTCAGTATGACAGGGTAATGAAGATCTGCGGGACTGAGAACAAAATAGCACACACACTGGCCAAACGCGCCTTCAGGAGTCGATTGGATTCCACGCCATCTTTCTTATGTAAAAGTCATATGTCTTTTCCTTCTCGCTGTCAAGTCAGGCTTGCGTTGGAAAACCTAAATCTTCCATTTGAAAGATTGCAATCTGTACATTGTTTGGGTTGCTAATAAATAAAGTTATCAGTTTGCCAAAAAAAAAAAAAGTCCAGCTGCAGCAGCATGCTGCATCGTGCAAGAAACTACAATCCATGGGTTTGACAGCTCAACCCAGCTGATGGGCTATCGAGAATTCGAGATGATGATGATAATTTAATTAATGAAGAAGTGCGGCAAACGAGGACCAGAACATTTTCTTGGCACTTCGAGAGCTGAGGGGTCGAGGCGTGGTCCGATTGGTGGCTGCCGATGAGTTGGTCCGGCAATTTCTTCGCTAGTCTGGGAGACGTCTGGCGCGTTCTCATTTTGTGTTGATACATCTTTTTTTACTGCTTTCACACTGGGCTGCCCAAAACAAAAGAAAAGGAAAAACATAAACAGAGTTAAAACTGAAATGGTTCAATTTTTATCTAAATTTTGTTGTATTTTTACAAGATTTGAATAGAAATTAGTCTAAAACCCTAACTCTAGTCGTACCAGTTGAAGCTCCGTCTTCGTCGTCGTCGTCGTAAAAAATGATGAGGGTGGAGGAGGAGCCGGCACGGGAGGGGAGGCGTCGTCTCGAGCACATGGGAGGTGGAGGCGCCCCCTATTGAAAATTTTGGCCTAAATAGCCCAGCCCTTAATCTATTTTCATAGTCCCTACAAATCATAGAGGCCCATATGGTCCGTACATGCATGGAAGAGGTGGGACAAATTTTAGTAGTTGGGAGAGAGTTTCACCACTTTATAAGATGAGCTCTTCTACCGCTACTATAAGAATAGAAAAGAGAGACAATAAGAGAGATCTACAGACGCGCTCCTCTCTACTACACACGTCACAAACAACCACATCTCATATGCGTCTGCCTCCTGGTTCTCGAGCACTACAACGCCGATCAAGTCTCCCCTTCCCATTTTGCGGCGTGCACCACGGGACAGGACAGTAGGCCTCCGAAACCCCGCCTCTTATGATTCTGTACGAGAAAGGGGTTGATAAGATTTCTGGGGAGCGCTACCGCGCGACTACTGGCTTCTTCCTCTTTTCCAACACACCGTAGGATACCACCAGATATACACACAGAACGAAAAAAATAAAAATAAAACATTACCCGAAAAAGAGTATACTATATTTTCATAATTTCCTATAAAACAATATTATCCAGATCATACAACCTCAGTGAAGCAGGTGGCCATGCCTTTTTTTTAGGATAGTGCTGAGCGTCCCCCGGGGGATAATTCCCCCCGATCCCCCGGATGGAGAGGCCAACACGTGTCCTTTTCCGGTCAACGAGGCTACGTTCTCGTACACACAAAAAAAAACAAAAAAATTCCTCTCGCACATGGCGTCGCGCAGAGCTTTCCCCATCCCCCCGTTGTTCCGCCCGCCGTCGTAGGAAAATCGCCGGGGAACAAGCCGTCGCCGGAGAAGACACCATCACCGGAGATGACGCCGTCGCCGGAGAAGACGTCGTCACCGGAGAAGACGTCGTCACCGTCCTATGTCGTCTGCTCGACCGCACATGCGAGTCCCGACCCCTGTCGCCATAGGCCGGTCAGCTGGACACCTGACCGCCGTCTAACTCCGGCGAGGGCGGCATCCACGCCGCCGGTAGCATCAGTGCATACCGCTTGGAGCACCTATAGAATCCATAGGTAGCATCAAAAAAGAAAATAAAAATGCTACAATGCACCTCATGAAGAAAAAGATTACAACATGTGAAAAAAGAAATTTGCTACAACAATATAAGAGGATTTGCATCCCGAGAGAAAAACTTTTGCTCCAACCCTTTCCAAAATTTGCACCACACCGAAAACTTTCATCACCTCGTGAAAGAAAAAACTGCAGCGTGTGAGAAAAGAAATTTGCTACAACAATTATGTGGATTTGCATTCTGAGAGGAAAAATTGCTACAAACGCTCTACAGATTTGCATCGAAAATAAAAACAAATTGCTACCAAACTTCCAAACATTTGCACAAACCATCAAGAAAAAATGTATGAACAAAAGAAAATTGCTACAAATGATCTGCGGATTTGCATCAAAAGAGAAACAAATGTGCTACAAAGCTTCGAACAATTTGCACCGGAAGAAGAAAAAAGATGCAAAATCGGTGATTTTTTTTTTGCTCTCGGAGCACTACTGCCCGCCACTGGCAGCACCGCCGCCGACGCCGATGGGCGGTAGCATCGCCGGCCTCCATGGCATTATCGCCCCTGAGGTCTGGCAGCACCACCGCTGACGCCGACGGGCGGTAGCACCGCCGACCTCCATGGCAGCATCACCCCTGAGGTCTGGCAGCACCGCGGCGCGCCGCTGGTAGCATCTCCGCCCTCCGCCGGAGGAGCGCAGCATCGCCATCAACGGTCAAGGGCGAGCGGACACGCTGACGGCCGGCCGGCGCGCGGCCTCCTCCTTTCCACTGCTTGTCTTGGCGCCATGCCGGCATGAAGCCGCAACTCGGCAAGCTCGTCTCATCGGTGTGGGAGCGAGTAGTAGTTACGTCCGTGGCCACGGGAGAGATGTGAGAGAGATTGGGGGGGGGGGGGGGAGGAGAGCCACGGACGAGAAAACGAGTGGAGGAAACGTCGGGGGAGGAGATAAGGCCGCGTCCTTTCCACGTGTGGGACACGTGGGGCGCTGTCGACCCGGAGGACGGGAACGACGCGATCCCCCGGGGGAATACGAGCGTTTTCCTTTTTTTTACCTGCCTAGTACATAGTGTGCGATCATCAAATTAAAGCCGGTGGGAGGCACGTCAAGAAAGTCACCAACTTCACGGTAGAAAGTGCAAGCGGAGGGAGCATGGCACGCGTCCTCGTGAGCATGCTGTACACACACGTCGTTGCGACCGGAAGAAACAGGAAGCGAGGGCCTCCTGAGCGCGCGTTTTTTAAACCATTTCCTTGTCACGCGACGCGAGCCACCACTTCGTTTCCTTGCGATCTGAACCACCACAATGGAAATATTTTGAGATCTATAGACTATCTGTTCCAGGCTTTCAGCATGATCGGCTAACGTACCGACTGCACCGGCCTTTTTTTAGCTAAACTTGGTGCCCAAAGCTCCGTACCCGTTCGTACGGACGTTTTTTTTAATAGACATCGTTTCGCTAGGAACAAACGCCTCCCCGTGTAACCGACAATCCCAACATACGAGAATCCATTTATAAATGGCCACAACTACCGAGCAATCGATTGCTCATTAGTCCAACCGACCAATCATCTTAATTAAGAAAACTAATTAATCCCACATGCACGGAGAACCTCCCCACGTGCATTTAATTTCAAGAGAACTTAAAAAAGTCATAACTCTTAATTCGTGTGACGAAATTGCGATCCGTTTTCACCGTTAAGTCTCTCGCGACAAGCTCTTCGAAACTAGATCTCATTTATACATGTTCCGATATTTTTTTTTAAAGCAACACTAGTGTTTATGCCAGCAACTTCATACTAAGAGTTGCTGACAGTACTTTTCTGTATTTTGTAGTCAACTTAGTTTTCGAGGGATACTCAATTACTGAGAAGATCAGCTTTGTACTAATAGTTACCTACCTACTTTCTAAAATCCGTATGAAACTTGGTTCTAGGTAGACAATTTAGTTGCTATAGTCTCTTTAATAAGTGCTCGTGGTGGTGTTTTAGTTGCAGTCAAATCCAACTGGGTTGCAACCAGAGAAGAAACAGTTGTTGCACTGCTAAATAAGTTTCAGTGGTGGTGTTTATTTCTAGTCATTCCTCACTGGTTTGCAACAAGAGCATGCACAATTGTTTCACTCCTTGAATAAGTTGTTGGTGGTAGTGTCTTAGTTTCTTTGGGGTGGTGGTAGTGTCTTAGTTGTAGTCATAATTGATACAGTTGCTGCACTTCGTTGATAAATTGTGTATTATGGAATATTATTGATTGATATTGGGTGGATCGGTGATTACAATGAGCCAACCGTGGCTATTTATATAGTAGAACATACTTGGGGGCTAAGGAAACCTAGAAGAGATAGAGTTGGATTATAATTCTAATCTACCTAATATTGCAAACCGTAATATACTCTAACACCTCCCCACAGTCGGATTGGTAGTGACGCGAACAACATGAGCGTCGCGGACAGTCTGACTGGAGCATAATGCGAAGTCATGAACTGGAGAGGGAGCCGAGGTGTTAGCCCTCGATGCCGATGTCGATGTAGCCGAGGGTGTGGGCGTTGTAGTCGTGGTCGATGGTGCCGTGCGTGATGTAGTCGTAGTCGCCGTTGAGGAAGTCGTTGATGTTGGTGTTGTTGTGGTCGATGTGTCGTTGTTGAGCCTTGGAAAGTTGCCGTTGTTGTTGCCGTTGTTGTTGTTGAGGAAGACAGGGACCACCACGAACCATGCGAGTCAGAGTCGGTTGGAGGAGCAAAGAAGATTCTCCGTTTGACGGTCGGTTTCCGTCGTTGGTTTCGGAGTAGACGAAGGGGTTGCAAGAAACAAAATAAAAAAGATATTCCGACTCTGGTGGCGAGGTTGTGATGGACAAAGACGACGTTTTGTTGAAGTAGATCGAGTTGTAAAAGTAGTAGATGTCGGGGATTTAACCCAGATTCGGCGAAGAAGAACCCGTTTGGCGTTGACGTTGACCACGATCGGTGGTGGCGGCGACGATGCGGCGATGTTGGTGTAGATGGTTGTCGGCGATGATGACCACGATGATGTTGATGCAGCCCGATGTTGACGGCGAGGCGCGTACTCGGTTGACGTTGTCGAAGACGAGCCGGCCTGGTGAAGATGCGTGGACGATGAAGTCAGCGATGGAGCGTGGAGGCTTGGCGGAGCTTAGTCGACGACTTGGTCGGAGTAGAGGCGCGTGATGACGACGTGCGGCAGTGGGCGACGCAATCTGATCTATGATCGGCGAAAGTAGAAGAAACGTCGGTCAAGCAGCCGGCGAGAAAATTGGACGAGACCTATCTACGAGTTGCGCAGCCCCGGCGGAGAAGATCTCCCCGGGGGCGGCGCGGCGGAAGCGGAGGCTAAGCCCTAGGCTGAGGAACGAAACTACTCTGATACCATGATAAATTGTGTATTGCGGAATATTATTGATTGATATTCGGTGGATCGGTGATTACAATGAGCCAACCGTGGCTGTTTATATAGTAGAAAAATACTTGGGGCTAAGGAAAGCTAAAGGAGATAGACTTGGACTACAATTCTAATCTACCTAATATTGCAAACCGTAAATACTCTAACATTCATGAATAAGTTGCTAGTGATGGTGTTTTATAGTTTTAGTTGTAGTCATCACACACTGGATTGCAACTTGGAGCAGACACAATTGCCGCACTCCATGAATAAGTTGATGCTGGGTTGCAACTGGAGCAAACACAATTTAAGCTGAACTCTCTCGAAATAAGTTGTTATTGGTGGTATTTTTAGTTGCAACCATCCTCCATCGGGTTGCAACTGGAGCATGCGTAGTTGCTGTGCTCCTTGAATAAGTTGCTGTTGTCAGTGTTTTAGTTGTAGCCATAGCCCATTCGGTTGTCTAACGTTTAGGAAAACATTTCATACTAAAAGTTCCTTACACTACTTTAAGTTGCTGCTAGTGATGGTTTAGTTGCAGCCATCCTCCACTAGGTGGAAACTCAAGCAGACACATCCTCCACTAGGTGGAAATTCGAGAAGACACAGTTGTTGCATTCCTTAAAATAAGTTGCTAAGGGTGGTGGTTTAGTTGCAGCCATTTCCCACTAGACGACAACTAGAGCATAATCAGTTGTTGTGTTCCTTTTGGTGATACCTTAGTTGCAGCCATCACCCCCTAGGTTGCAGCTATACCATACACAGTTGCTGCACTCCTTGAATGAATGGCGTATGTCGGAGATGAAGAGGGGTGCTACATCGTGATCGCGCGGTGGTCGATCTTTGGTGTGGGATGGCATGTCATACAGGAAGCCTCGGGCATGTAAGGAAGGGGGAAAATGCAACATTTAACTAAACTAGATGGGCTGAAAAGGATAGTGCATGTACTTGTGCCTAAATTCCTTAAAGTTGGAGAAAAAATGAAAAAAGAAATGAAGAGATAAGATTTCCTCTCTCACTCCCGAATAGATAAGATTTCCTCCCTCACAACGTACGCACCAAACGCAGCCTCCCCGACCGGCCGGCTCCTCCATGGTCTGTCGTGTTCCCTACACAACAAAGATGGGATTCGAGCGGATGTCAGGTCGGGAACCATCTTGGACCATGGCAGCAGCTGGTCCGTTCAAAACGAGTAGATACCGACAGGGGAATCGGCGGGGGAGAAATCCCAGTGGGCCGGGCGCCTCCGCTTGTGCTGGTCTAGGACACCGCAGATCCGCGTTGCCCGCGACGAAGAGATCCGCACGTCCAGTTTCTATTCTGTTGGAGGGCTACAAGGTCAGGGGCTCGTTGGGAGAGGAATTCTGGGTGAGGTGGATAGACGGGCGCGCCGGGGAAGACGACTAGAGGAACATGATGATGTCGGCTTTCCCCGGGTGAAAAGTTGTTGGGACCAGGGCGCCTGATTCACTCGATCGGACGGACGAGGCGAGAGCGCTCGTTGGGACAAGATGAGCAGCCGTGCACTTATTAGCACTTGGGTTTATAAATACCAAGATTGATGATTAATGGAAAAACAATTCCATTACAATCATTTCCATTTCTTACATGTTATCAACACAGCTGGGCTCTGCCGAAAGTAATATCACAGGAAGGAGGAAGAAGTGTAGTGTGTAGAGGGAAAGAAAACTAAAAGGATGGCAGGATTAATCTACCGACCCCTTGCTTCTGCATTCCTGAGACCGCGTAGTTTAGAGACCCGGAAGGGTAGATTTGATAATTGTGCATTTGCATGGCATGCATCTGAAAAGGCGGGGAAATTTCGCGCTTTTAAGTAAAAGAGACAAAGTTATCGATGTTTCGCTTGACTCGATAAGATAGGTGTTGAGTGCGACAAACTTCAATATGATCTTTATATTAAACCGAATTGAACTTAGAGTGATCGACGATTGCTCGAGTCACTAGTTAGACAATTTGGATCATTTGTCGAGACATTCAAAAGTTGGGCATGATCTTTCCTAATTCTTGACAATTTGGACCACAATTCAATAAGATGACAAGATATAATTCAATAGAGCATAGACAACCATACAACTCCAACAACATCTATATTATCATCTCATTACATCAAATTCACCTATCTTTGGTCATACAAAATGCAACCTATATCCAAATACCATCACATATAAGTAAAGTAAAATGCATTGTAGGTCCCATAATTTTGGGGGTGTCAAGTGAGTCCCTTATCTATGAAAATGCACGTTTGAGTCCTACATCTTTTTAAAGTATGTCACTGGCGGTCCTAAGCTCGTCGGAGTAGGTTTGACCTGCATACGTGGCGCTTTGACCAGTTTTGGCGGCAAATTTCCCGCTTGGAGCTGTTGAGAAATTTGCACTTACCCACTTCCTTCTATAAGACCGACACTAAAGAGGCGTTTCTCCCGCCATTTCTCCCAATTCCTCTCTTCTATGTCTCCTCCTACCATGGCTCCAAACTCTCAGTCCTCTGCGTTCTCCGCCGCAGCGAAGGGTGAAGCTTGGGCAACATTGCCCCTCTTGAAGTGTGAGTGTTGCCGCCAGAGAACAACGGTTCGACTGGTCTCCAAGTCAGAGGAAAATTCAAGGCGGATTTTCTTCAAGTGCCCCAACCATAGGGTAAGAACTCACGATCCGACGTTGCTCTTTCACTTGTGCGTGCAGAGCCAGCGACCTTGTTCTTCCAACCATAAGTCCGGGGCCAGAGCCAACGACTCGAGATGAGCGAGAAAGCATGTGCGCAACGATTACGCAAATCGATGTTCCTACCGACTCGGGGAGTCCGGCACGAACGGACGGCGCACAACCGTCCCGAGGAGCCTATCGGACGGCCTCGGAGAGCTGAGCTCCAGGAGAGCGCCTGGAGGGCTGACCTTTTATACTTCTAGGTACTAATAACAAAAATGTTCAGGCTGCCGTGAACGGATTAAAGATTTTTTAAGTATACAACTCACAAATTAAATTAGGAAAGGTTTCTCAAATGAAGATGTTGTATTGTTGATCATTAAAAAAAGATGTTGTATCGACAACACACTGCTCTAAATAACGAATTCAAAAAGATTTCTTGTTCTCCTGCAGCCGCTCGAAGAGGCTGCCGTCGAAGGCACCCCTGACGGTTTCGCGTTGCAACAGACCTTCTTTATCCTTTCCCACATCGTACAATATCTTCCATTCGAGGATGGCAGCGCCCCTGTTTCAACAAAATGGGGTGATAAGCATATTCTCATATTACTTTTCAACGCGTACGGAAAACTGAGCTCCGGCGAACTAGATCGTTTTTCAAATATTTGGAATATTGGGAAACGACATTTTAAGTCTCTAAAATTTCCATATATATGCAGAGGCCGGGTGTAATGCTTAATACTCTTTAAGTCCCTTTATCAAAAAAAAATTCCACATATATAATTACATGTACACATCTAATATGTATGACACAATTTCATCGAAATATATTATCATATGTGATGTGATGTACGCAAAAACAAATGTGGGAATAAAAACGAGTTTTTTTGGGGGGGCATCGTTTTGGCACATAAGCAACAAATTTGTCAGTTTCGTGTAGCCGAAAAATATAATGTATTTCTTTACTGAAACTTTACAGATATATAGAGAATATGTGTATGTATCTAGGTACAAAGATAGGAAGTTTTTGAATCTTCAAAATAACATTTTTCTTTATAACCGAGCTCACTGGAGCTCGGGAACCACAAATCCAGGTTCCTAAAGTATATTAATTTTCAAGGAGAGCCTTCAAATGGACACAACTTGCAGGACTGAAAAACACTTGGAAGGAGACTATGACCTACGCCTTTCCAGGAAAAAGTTTTGAACACTGAACCAGAAATTTCTGCTATGTAACTGAAATTAAGTACCAAAGAGCAAAGAGTTGCTAATCAGCATCACTTACCAGCCCAGAAAATCGTACATATTACGATTGCTTTTGAGCATGGTGTAAAGCTCATCTTCTGTCAAAGCATTTGGCTGAGTTCGACCAAACTTGCTGAATATAGCATCAAATTTTGATGGATCAAACCTATGCAAAGAGTAAAAAAAAACTAGTTAGGAATTGAAATTTGACATGGTAATAAATTTGACAGTTGCAAGTGCATTTTGCAAAAATACCTCCCTTCGGTATCATATGTTTCAGAATCACTCCCATGTTTGCCCTTGTGGATGTTTTCTATATGGATTGAGAGCAGAGGAGAAGGTATCCATCCCTACAATGGAAAAAACAGAGAACATAGATTCATGTGTCCCTGATTAAGGCTTCATTTCGCACTGGCTTTACTTTCTTAAAAGACTTTTCTAGTGCTTTTATTTAGTATATACAGTAAAAATTAGTTGGAAACACCTCTTATTAAATGTGTAACCAGGAAAATCTGTGCTAACTGACCAAACTCAGCCTAATTGAAGTGATATATCTTTTCAGTGCTGTCTTTCCAAGTTCATATGCGTTAACAAACACTTTAGTTCATTCATCTGAGATTTGAGAAAAGAAATAAGTCCTAAAATATGAGTTGCGGTAGTTAGATTTCGGAGATGACTTAAATGAGGATTCAAGGGATCTGTTTGATTTGAAGGATTTCACAGGCAATTTGGAGGATTGTAGTCCTTATGTTTTTTTTCTCTAGCAATGGTTGCATTGGTATGTAGGATTTAATCCAACGGTTTTTTTGTTCGAAGAATTTATTTGCACTTTTTTATAGAAAAAATCGTTGACTCCATGTTTCTACAGTCTAATCAAGCAAATCTTGGTGAAAAATCAATGATGAAGGAATGAGAGGAGCATGACTTGCAGTCCACGTATTCTTATGTTACTGAAATCGTGTGTATCAAGAGGCCCTTCTTACCGGTTGAGTAGGATAACTCATGATGAGGTTGATGAGTATGGCGGACGCTAAGGATACAGGTACCCCAAGCCCTATTGCTCGCATGCCTGAAATAACAACAATGGAAGAGGGTGTCCCAAGAACAAAGTACCAGAGTTTAATCACAGTTGCAATTCTTTTATTGGAGAGAACTCTAACCTCATTGGGACAAAACAAAAACAGGAGTGCGATATCATATCTGACGGTTTGTCCAAAACGGAGAACACTAGACTGAAGAGATAGGGAGAGACGAGCGGTGTCGCCACGTCACCTTGGAAAGTCTCCCATGGGTAGACAATCCCGTCGCCGTTGGTGTCGAAGAAGGCGACGTGCTGCTGGAGCACGGTCATACCACGGGTGTCCCTCCCCCTGGTTCCCTCCGGGTGGCTCGGGTCCACCGCCGCCATGGCTCTCGCGAGATCTGCATTTATATATTCGATCGATGCGAGCTCAGCTCAAGAAGCAGGTAGCGGCCAACCCAATC